>SNQJ01S0061456.1:0-41834 GCA_010110895.2 Picea sitchensis | reverse complement strand
CATGGTTATGCACTATTGTGATAAAATTTTGGTTTTCAACATTTCAATTCTATGTTCCATCCATTGTTACACATGCATAACTAGTATCATTCTTCACATGTAAGACGCACTCTCGTATAGTTCCAAATATTTCTCAAGAATCGCATTGTCATCCAAAAGTAATTGTAGGACTACCTCAACTCAACAGGGCCACAACACATCAAGACCACCACAATTTTGTGAAACCACTACAACCGCACCAAGCCAGAACATAGTGAAACCTCCACAACTTAGAAAATTCTACAACTTTGCAAGCCACAAGTATAGGACTGCCACCATATTGAAAGACCACAACTCAACTGGACTGCTATAATTTGATAGAACTACAACTTGGTATGATTGCAACAACATTGAGAGACCACAATTCTACGAGACTAGCACAACTCATGAGATCGTGGGAGTTTGGATCATTCCATCCAACCATTATCAATCCCATGGCAATACTAGGAAGCACCAAGATGAAACAAGGATGAGATCTTGGGTTCATGACTAACAAGTTGCTTATAATAAGATAATTGTATTAATGTCTAATAAATGACCACTAAAGTAAGTAAATGGGACTTTAGGTACAATGATGTCCATACTAATCAGGAACACTAAAGCAACTCCTATATAAGAGCAAGATGCGGAAAGTAAAATAAGAGTCTAACCTAGATCTTGGAAAGCCAACTCCAACGATAAAGAGACAATTCAAGAGAGAGATGTACAAGGTAAGTGGATCTAGAATCTATGAATCAATGGTACAAGCCTGTTATAACCCTAAATTGCACCATACATGCATACCTGGCATCAGGCCATCTTACTTACTACTTTTGCCAAGCCAACATTGAACATCTCTTCTTAAAAACACTATTTTTGAAGATGTATGCGCCTTGAACCACTACAGCCCGCGTACGTACGCTAGCTGCACCATTACAACCCACGTATACCCACAAAAGTTGCAAAAACTAAAAAGTTGCAACGGCTTCGTTGAAATTACGGGCTATTGGGTAGTTTCCCAACTAATCCACCGCCTATAACCCGTCACCCAACCGAATAACCATCCTTTTGTCATATAAAAGGAGGGGTCTCATTCCAAGGAGAAACATAGCAACAGTGAAACTCTGCCCATTTCACTTTCCCCCCTTGCCCCAAGAATTTGCAGCCACATTATGAATTTTGAGCCAGAATTCCCTATTCTTGCTTTTTTCCTTATTCATAAGCCTATGCCCATTCTCTAGAGAGAAGTGTGAGAGAAAAAGGATACGTGGAAGCAGTTGGAGCTTGGTGAAGAGGAGCCCAGGACTGGGTTCGAGGAGCAGTCGTTGATCTCATTTTGTAAGTGACTTTGTGAGATTAATATAAAGAAGTACTTTTTCCATCCCGCCATATGATGTGTTCAATCTTTATGTTTGATTTACATTTTGTTATGACATCTAACCCACTAATTCATATATAAGATGCATGTTCGTACTTTCTTGTTTGTCTTTTGGTGAATGCAGGTCAGCCTTGGGAGGAGACTTGCAGTCGAGAAGCGACCGAACGCAAAAGGATCGACACCGGACGCGGAGTTTAAGGTAAGACTACCGGATCCTTATACTTTGTATTTTATGCATGAATGTGGGGTATTGTCGGGATAGTTGTTAAAAGTAGGAGACTTTAAACGGTTAGCTCTGCCTGCACGATTGAACCCTAGTGTAGTCCATAGGGGCGTTTTCCCACTATAGCAAAGCCAATCCTGGTCCACTATAACCATCTCTCCTAACATCCAAGGGAAAATGGAGAAAACTCAAAATAGATATCTCTTTGGAAGAAGAACTGGAAAAGAAGTTGGACCGAGTGTTGTGTTGCTACTTGGAAGGGAGAGCTCATCGATGTGGTATGGAAGATATCATTTGGCTACCGTTATGTCTGCTAATATGAGGTCTATACTGGCAGTGCACATGGGGTCTCGTGGAAGTAGAAATGGTGCTTCAATTCCGCACTGATCTAGGCTCTGGGACATGATCTTTATCTATTTGTCGCTTCATGCCCGTAATAGATGGGAGCAATGTAAAAAAGGAAGTGATCCGTCAGGTGGGAGCAAGTCCAGGATGTGGGTGTGGTTGGAGGATGAGAGAGTAGTGATGGAGGACCTCCTGCATGTATAAGGCTAGGCAACTCTAGTCAGGGCACATGAAGAAACTGCCAAGTGTTTGGATCTCTCTAAAAAGAAAGTGGAACCATCCTCAAATCTTGTAGTAAACGAGGCAGCGGAAGATGAAGTGCTCCTCAATCTTGACCTCTTAGAGATGGCGCAGCTGGCAGATCTTGTTTGATCGTTCAATCTGGTGGTCCGTCTCAATTTGTGGTCTATGAGAGCCCACTTTAAACTAGCCTAGGGGAATGCAAAAAGAGCGTGCTTCCAATGGCGAAGTGTGTAAGGGGTCAAACAATGAGTTCGTCCCTTAGATCCATGAAGTGCTCAACATAGAAGGCCATCTTCAAACGTAACCCACCCTGAGGGTTTATCCAAGTGACCTACACAAACTGCCCATAGATATCATCTCTGATGATCTTGCTCATCTCTGTCTAGTAGGTAAGAGGTGGCTAGGCACAACAAGGGAGTATCTAAATGGAGGAAGTTGGTCCATCGTAATACCAATAGATGCCAGGGGATCTGAGACCTTGAATACTAGCAATGAGAGTGACCTGGAGAACTAGCCAATGCAATGGACTTTGATGAACAATAAGACAAGTATGGATACTAGTTTCATCCCTTCGTTGAGTCAACGAAACTTTAAATGCAATGTAAGAGTGATATAAGACTGAACACCATCTCAAGCTGAAAGATTCTAGCACCAAAATCAGCAATGACAATGCGCTGAGGGACTATCTGCTTGCATCTAATGATGTGGCAAAAAAGGATGATCTATACTCTCTCAGTTGAGGACCAATCAAACTCTAGTAAACTAAATCCCTAAACCTAAGATCCATATAAAACTGTGGGCCAAATAAAGGTGTCCATGAGAGACATCTTAGTTGAGGACCCATAAGCCATTTCATGCATGAGCATATTTTTGAGCATTTGGCTATCAATTGTCGATGATTTACAGAAATTTAGATCATGTATGACCATTACCTAGGTGTTGGTTGTAACAACCAATAGAAAATATACACAACCATCTACGAAACAAGGGACACAAGGAGTTTATACTCAAGAAACCCCTGAAGGGGAAAATTCTATTAAATTATACCATTCCCGTGTGTGTTTCTATTGTATAATTGGTCCCTTTATATAACAATAAGTGACCATAACAGCGATGTCATAATTAGATGTTTAGTTCAACCATATGCATAATTATCTCCAATAGTATCTCCTTAAATGTTTCCATGAATCTCTCAACCAATCTTCATCTCTAACATCTCTCTTTTCTTCTCATCTTTGATTCTTATGTAAACTTCTATGATTGGTCTACATCATTACAAATCCATAATATAATTTGGACATTACTCTTGATCCACAAGTAGGAGTTAATCCTTCATACTTCCCCTTAACAAGTGCTTGTGATACAATCATTTATCTTTGTCTTTTCACCTGGTCCCATTCTATGATCTTTGCCTTTGATGCAATTTGTCTTCATCTTCTATCTTCTGTGATCTTTGGTCTTCTTCATTCTTCATCCTCAATCTTCTTCAATTTTCATCTTATACTTGCAAAACATAAACATTGTGTTTGTTGAAGTCCATATAAAAAAGTCACCATCCACCAAAATACATATGTCACCAATCGCTATATCCATCAGTTTTCTAGGAAACTTTTTATTGTACATGGTTCAGAAACGATTCTTCAGTCACGAACATTTTCACTCCCCTTGCATCATCATCAATCATCGTCCTGGGTTTTCTTCGATTACCCTCAACCATTACATCCTCAAGTGGTTTTTGCTTACCACAAACAATACATCAAGTGATTTCTAGCTTATCACAAACCTTTCCCTACCCTGACAAGGGGTTTAGGCTTACCACAAACATTGCACTACAAAGTGGTTTTTAGAGCTTAACGAACTTTTCAACATACAAATTATGGGGGTACACTTGCCTCTTCACGGCTTACATCAACATTGACTCAAGTACATACAATTTCAAATTTTCATTTTAGGTTTAATCTCGCCCTTCTACAAACATATGACCAAGACCATTTCATTTCCATGATAAAAAAACACTATCAATAAGAACCATTTCTTAGGGATGCATTTTTCATGGATTCACAGCTTTTGCATCTCAAATGTGAACACACGGTATTCTTTTATTCTTACCTGTAAAATCCCTCGCCTTTCTGCTGGTATAATTTATGAGTTTTCTTGATTCAGTACTTTTGTCAAACAGTTTGCAAACCCTGTAAGACTCCATTTTTATTGTTGTTATGATTTTAGTGCCTTTTTGGTTTGGGACTTTCGTCAAACAATTAGATTACACTGTAAAATCCCCTTACTGTTTTGCTGATATTAATTAGGACTTTTGTCAAACACCTAGATTACATTTTTGTGCTGCTGATAGGTTTTGTTGTTAATGCTGATATATTTTGTGTTACTGTTGGTGTGTTACAATGCTAATCTGATTCGAGACTTTCATCAAACAGTCACGACATATACATCATATATTTGGAAACGTAAAGGGTTTCATTGCATGTAATATGAAGAACAGAATTTATATGTAATTTGCAAAATGACAACAGTTTCATTACGAGCTGTAGCAACAGCAATAATCCTGCTAACACAATCAGATGTATCAGAGATTAACCCAGCAAGACAAACTGATGTTGTTATTATTGCTGACCTGAGATTAACTTGGCTGTAGCAGTAATTTGCGTACTGGATCAGCATACAACTCAGCAGATATAATCAAGTTAGCCGGTACCTTCAGACCTGTGGAAGACTGCCCTTGTACAGTATGTACTGTAGTAAATCGGCCCCCTTTCTCTTTAGCCACAAACTACTAGGAATGGCACAGCCTTATCCTGGGATTACGATCGGCATATATGGGCTGCAACTCCTCTTTAAAATGCCCACAAGCTAGAATATAAGGCGCAGCCTCTCTCTATGGCACCCACGAGCCACTGTAGAAGTGAGACAGACCTCACAATATCCCACGATTTGTTGAAGAGAAAAATACAGTGCTCTTAATGTTGTCTCTGCCTGTAATAAGGGTCACGGTTCCTTTCCTTAATGTCTCGGTGCTAATGTAGAGATTTGCCCCCTTTTTCCTTCTTTCTACTGCTACCATCAAGAGGTTCGACCTCTCTTCTCATGCCAAGAATCCTACGAACTGATATAAGAGGGTACGACCCTCACAAATAACTCAAGGATGCTGAAAATAAAATGGTATGGTCTTCTCTCAATCCGCCACGAACTGAAGATGAAAGATGGTTTCTACGACTACCACAAAACTCTGCAAATGCCCACTCAACTTAGCCAAAATGATGGATCTACCTTCTGCACTAAAACCAAATGAAAAATATGAGTGATTCCTCCTTCCAATTAGCTAGGGTGGAATCTTTCACCACCGAAACCAATTCTCAACAAGGATTTTGCTCCAAACCCAAGAAAAGCCACAAGAGCTCTGCTCCCAAATCGAAGTAGTAAAATGATCAATCATAATGAGAAAATGAGCTCGTAAGTCTCCTTCATACCCCATTTACCTTTTTTCCCCTCAAGTGACTTTTTAATTTATCTTTAGTATTTCCTCTAAAATCACTTTATAAATTTATTAAACCTTTTTACTCCAAAAAGTGATTTATTTCATTTTAAAACATTCTCGGGCACTGGAAGTCACTTTTCATCACCCCAACATTTAAAGCTCTTCATTCTGGTTCCAACGAGCTATTACACCAAGGTACCCCTCTTAGATAATTTATTAAAATGACAACCTTAGTGAAATCCATTAAATAATGTTCAATATTACTCCGACAACCTTAGTGAAATCCATTAAATAATGTTCAATATTACTCCTGTTGCCGTCCTTATACACAATTCTGCCAACGTGAGCTAAGTCCTTCTGACTTAGTGTGTCCTTGGAGGCATATTGCCTAGGTTCACAACCCACACTTTCACTTTGACCTGAACCTCTTCCGCCTAGGCTTACCCTAGGGAAGCCATAAAGGTCCCTAAGTTGCTAAGTTGATTTTAGAGTTAAGTGTTCTAGAGTTAGTTTTATTTTGTTATAGGCCAAAGGGATAACTAGCCTATGATGATGCTAAAGCAATGTAAGTGCAAGTCTAAGTCTAAATGAGTCAACCCTTTCCCTAAGTCAACTAATGACTAGTGCCTAATGTTGGCTATGAATAACTATGTTTGAGGGTGGTTCACTTACAAAAAAATATTACAATTTAACTAAGTAAACTACCCCAAACAAAGGTAAATTTTAAAATGTTACAAGTTTACAACATATACACAAGATATACAAGGATATACAAATCAAATACAAGATACACAAATGTAAGTGTTCAAGGTTTGTCACATGCCCCATTAGCACTTTTACCTATTGGACTGCCTTCATTGGCTACAACCACACAAGCACTCAAGAATCAAGAGGAGTAATGCCTCCCCAAGTGGGATGCTCAAAACTTCCTCGACTCACACCACAACAATGATTGATCAATAAGATATTCAAGATAATAACCAAATATTCACATCAACATGAAAGATAAAGACAAGTAGTTGCAAGTAAAAAGATATAACAATGATTATCACAAGTTGGTGTTTGCCTATCGACACATCTACTTCCCCAAACAAACAATAAGTGATCTATGCAACTAAGTGTACTTTCTTAAAGATTTTAATTTCCCACCCCTAGACTATTAGGATGTGTGTCTCAAACTTTCTCTTCCACCAAATAACTCACTGATGCTCAAGATAATGGGGCTATGAGTCCCCACCCTAGCTCCAAGGTCAGCCCACACCTAGCAAGAAGTAGTCCCGGACGCCAGATCTCCCCTAACGGAACCATCGGATCTGGCCCCCGCCACTACCTGGACCGCCTTCAAACCCGCTTTAGATGATGGAAAGAGACTCATTAAGACCCCTAAATGTTACTAAGAGTTATTATGACCCTGGTGTGTCTTTAGGTGTGTTGGGTGTACTTTTAATGAGTTTTAGGCACTCTTATTTTAGCCCTTTTAGCGCATGGCCGTGAGCAAAGTATGTAAAACGAGTGCTTGAAAATGTATGATTAACCCACCATCAACATGTAAAGATATATGAAATTATAGCACAATGTTTTAAACCATTTGCTGTAGCATCACAATGAAAGGGAAATTGAAAGATACTAAACTATAAAACCATAAACCATTCACATGAAATGATACTATAACTGAAATGAGAAAATAGAGCTTAAGCACATGAAAGAGAGATTAAGCTTTAAACACTTAGATGATTTGAACCATAAGCAAATGATAGATGATGTGTGAAATGTGTTTGCACTATGTTAAAGTGTGAAAGCTTAAAAATTAGATGAGGCCGCGGAGCATATGTGTTTAAACCATCAACACCAATCCCATGGACTTTAAATATGTGTGCAATGTGTGTATTAAACCAATAGGGCCATGGAGCATTCAAGTGTTAAACATGTGAAGCATTAATCCATGAAATAGGTGCTTGAAATGACCAATAGGACGTGAGCTCAAGTAGTGTGCTAGGTGTTAAACCAAAGAACCAAGCCGTGAGTGTTAAACAAATATTGAGGCCGTGAGCAAAAAGGTACTAGGGTCAAGGAGCATAGAGATACTTAAACCATAAACAATTTAAACCATGAAGAATCATATCATATGTGTGTGGGACGTGAGCATCAAAGTGACCAGGCCGTGAGCAAAAGTGACCTAGGCCATGAGCATAAAGTGTGAGCTCAATGTGCTTGAAAGGTTAACTATCACCACATACAAGTTATGCTAAGTTATAGGAATGAAAGAGCTTTTTAAAGGACAAATAAAACTTAGCAGATGATGAGAGATCTAAACAATTATCACTTCATATGCATCTAAAGATTAGCCAAATAACCCAAAAGTAGAAGATCTAAAGCATTAACCACATATCCAAGTTATCTAACCATATATCATGAGATGCAAAAGCATATGAAAGATTAGAAGAAATAAACTTGTAAGTGAAAGACTATCTAAGATATGATCAACTTATAAGCATGAAAAATCACCACAAGTTAATTTCCCCTTAATAAAGCTGATTTTGGGGATGACTCCCAAGGTGCTCTAAGAAGTGAGGTTAACACACTACTAAGATAAACTTTGGTACTTAAAAGCAGGGTATCTAAGCTTGTTTTCAGAGTCTCTGAATCGAGAGAGAATGTCACCTAGGCTCCCTCGGCCGACCGGCCAAAGTAAGAACTATCTTAGCACTATCAACATACATTAGATTTATTTTAAAAACAAAATGAAAGAACTTGAAAAGAAACACCACTACTAAGGTCAAGGTGGTGGCAAGCCTCCGATTTTGACCAAAGAGGGTAACTTATAGATACAAATAACAAAATAAATGAAATAGAAGCTAAACTAATGAGTTATATGAACAAAAGAATAACTAATCTAAGTTAGGGTTTATTTTAGGATCCCAAAGACTTAGGAAATATTGCGTAAAACTGAAAAGGAAAGAGAAAAAGAGGGAGAGATGTTACCCAAACCAAAGAAGAGTTGGTTTGAAGGCCTCCTAGGTGTTGTATGCAACCTTACACCTTCAAAATATGTCGTTGTCCTCAGAAACAAAGAAGCAAAAGCTTGCTGAAATACGAAAAACACCAATATTACGTAAATTCTGCGGCATACAGAAATTTCTAGCAAAGAGATATGATATGAAAATTTGATTTATGACCTATCTAAGAGTTAGATAGCTACATAAAATGATATGGAATGATAGCAATATATCGAATGTAAAAGAAAACAAATTTTAGGAGTTTGAGCAAGCCAAGGCTGAAATCTGCTCTAAAGTCTCTTCCAAACTCCTAACCTGTGAGACAAACCTGAAACTCAAACACAATGTAGATCTATAGCAGCATAGTATGATCGATTAGCATAAAAATCTATTCATGATCCTACCTAATCATTCAACACATAAATCATCAACACTAATGATTTATGTATTGAATTCCCAACAAACTAATTTACCAAGGAATGCTTGCATATAAATCACAAAATGAGAAGGGAACAAGACTTCCTCATGTTATCTTGATCACAAGACTAATCTTAGAACCAAATGTCCTCCAAAGTTTCTTTATTCATCCAAAGTGTGAGAAGATTGGGCAACCACTGCTCCAAAATCTCAAGAGAAAATGAATGAGTGGAAGATGGCAAGAGCAAGAAGATGGCAAGAACTCATAGCATAACAATAGCTCAAAGAATGGTGAGTAGAAGAGTGAGAGAGGCTTCTCTCAGCACCTGGAGAGGCAAAGAGAGGTGACTTGGATCACTTCCAAGTGTCAAATTAAGAGTTAGAGAGCAAATCCCAAAAGGAGGGGCGCTCTGCTAGGGTTTTGATCATGCAACATTTAGGGTGAGGTGGAAGGTTTGGATAGGTTGTTTATCCACCCAAGAAGGGCTCACTAGGCATTTGAGGAGGACCCACATGCTAAGAATAGCAAGTGGAATGAGTTTGGGTGAGTTGGAATGAGTTTCCAACCAAAGTGGGCGCACCAACAAGGAGGGCGAGGGGTTTAGGAGAGGATAGAAGGTGGGTTAGGTTAGGTAAAAGGTTAGGGTTTTGGTAGGAGTTAGTTCTTGGTAGTCTAGGAAGCATTCACATGTGTGGAGTGTCTCTTGAGGTTCCCATGGCTGGATTTGGGGGATTTGGTTGTTGTTGGGTCGTTTTTCCCCTTTGGGCAAAAAATTAGAAAGTTGAAAAGTGAATTAAGAGGTTGGAATTAAGTTGGGAAAAGGTTGGGATGGTTGGTGGTGGTTAGGAGGGTCTAACTGCCACTTTTCCACCTTTACACTCACTCACTAACTCACAATTAAAATAATTTTGACATTTTACTCACTGCCATTTTAGTAATTAAATTGTTGTTTTTGACTCACCAAGACTCGAAAGGGCTAAGACATAGCGTAAAACTTGCCCGGGATTGAGTCAAACTTATTCCATGGGTGTAGGAGGCGCCATTACATTTTTTTGAGCACAAATACCCTTATTAAAATCCCAAAGATCCAGCTTTTACATTATAAGCTCAAAATTAATTAATTAAATTATTAAAAATTTAATTAATTAAAAAACCTATCTAGACCCGACAAAATTCCACGAAACTTCAGACATCAGTCAAGGAAGTCATTTACCACATTCCTAACAAGGTTACCAAGGAATGACACGATCAGAGCGCCTTCCACCACTTAGAGTGAAGCCAATGAGTGGAAAAACTCAAGGAAGTTTCCACAGGAGCCTGTCTGGTCGACAACCCGAGAATAAAAAAAAAAAAAAACCCCGATGAAAGGAACTCCTAATGGAGCACCCAAGGTACCCCGACTCCTAACTATGATCCATGCAGACTTATTACATTATTAACCCACGCAGGGGTGCGGAAATTTCGATTACAAAATTTTGATGCTGGGGTATCAGCTACCCAAGTAAAACCAATAATGTCTTCAACATAGATGAATACTTCATGGCACATGAGTTGACCACCGTTGCTAAATGGGCGGTCAACAACTCCCAAATTACGAGAATGGTAGAAATGCAACAAAATCGAAATCTGATTGCGCAGGAATGATCCCGATAATAAAAGATGATAAACGGACCTCTAAAAGCATCATATAGCATCATACTTGTTCCATAGTTGAACAGAGCATCTAAGTGGGGGATTTGAGAGCATAACAAAAGAAATAGAAGATTTTGTAGTGGCCATTCAGACCACAATGTCAAAGGCAATTCCATAGTGAGTGCCCCTTTCTTTGTATTTTCATTTTCATAACAATGCTCACCATAATATTGACTTGTACCTCATGGAGCAAGGCCCATTGTCTTTCGGAAGCCAATTAGTGTGGTGGATGCCATCTGCAAATATGTGACCATCTATGGTGGTGAGTGGGTTTTCCATATGTGCAAAAGGGTATTGTTGGTCATGTAGTCTCTCGGCACTCCATATCTACAACCTGAGGACCTCGAGACATAATCTCCTTAGTTATCCACAAAATGGGGATAACATCTGGCTCCTACTTAGGGACATGTGCTCGTCGTAGAGTGCATGAGAACCGCAGCATCTCCTGGTAGACCTGTGCCTGCAAGGAAACATCAAACTGTCAAGTGCAGGATGGCCTACTCATCCTTGTTCTCATATGATCATAATCGAAACTAACTAAGCTAGAAAAAAGAAAATTTTGACATTTTTTCAAAAGAACTCTAAACTAAGCATGAAATCAATATGCAAGTAGAGCAAAATGAAAATGAAATGCATCTAAACTAATATGAGCAATCAAGATGCAAATGCAGGGAATCAAGATGACTTACCTACTTACCTGGGGCATGGGACCTGAAGAAGTCATTTGACCAAGATGTGAGGTTGGAGAAGAGATCCATCTACCGGTAGTGGCATCTTTCTCCCGTCTAATGCTGTCAGATAGTAACTTCCTTTGTCAGACCTCTTCCTGATGATGTAAGGGCCAAACCATGAATTGTTATCTTGTTGGTCATATATGGGCTTGCCCTTTCTTTTGTCCCACATGAGCACAAGACTTCCTTCATTTAAATCGATGCAAGGCATATTCTCATCGTATGGAGGCTCTGTGTGGACTATATCTTTGACGATTTCTTTATGTTTCTCATCTTCTTTCTTCAAAATTTGGATAGACCCTAGTTCCTTCCCATGGTATTTTGCAAGTTTCTTTTTGTATTGATGTTTCTTTTTGTATTGATCTGTCCATGGAAGAAGCGTGTCTATGGAGTCCTCCTGCATAAAGCGTAGCTCAGATGGATCATACTCAATGGTCTATGGGAGCACATCACAATCACATTCGCTGGCATAATCAAGACCATCAGGATCCATCACGTGTCTATCAGCTTTCTCTCGATTGTATAGTATCTGAAAAGTGCCATCTCCCATAGGAATGTGTGCATGGGTGAGATCCATGCTAAGGAAACCCCCAAGAGCAGTAGAACAGCTCCTAGATAAGAGCATCCCTCAAGCATATGGAACGTCGATCACTACTATGTCCATGAGAATGCTAATATGTGGAAAATCAATCAAGAAAACCTCAATGTCCTCACATACCCCGAGAACTTTGACTTTTTTGGAATCAATTCCACACACATTGCCATAAGGTCAGGTTGTCTTCAAACCAAGCTGTTTCATTCCTTCAATGATATGACGTTTGTCGAGGCCCCTGAATCAAGCATGTAGTTGTTCAAACGGAGGCCATTCATGCCTAGTGAGAGATAGAAGCAAGGGTTCTTGTCCCTTGGCCGATCGAGATACATAGTGTTCAACATGATGGGAGGATCCTCCTTCTCGGTTGGCACCTGTAATATCCTCAAAATTTCCCTTTTTACGGAAGGGATCTTACACATCCCTGTCACTAGAACCGTCATATTCAGTTTTCCATACATGCTTGCAACATCTATATTCAGTTGAATGTCACCTATAGGAGTTGGCTTAGGAAGCAACTCACATATCGACGATTGAGGTGGTGGAGCCACCTTTTCTGCTAATGGAAGAGGAGTATCAGGCTGTGATGGAGGGGTTGAAGCATTTTCTCCCGTAGGTTAGAATTTCCCTCCTCCTCAATTCCTTCTTCTGATCATTTGTCAATTTACTTAAGGCCCGGAGTCTCCCCTCTCTTTCTCCTGTTCTTTTGGCTTCATTGATCTGTTCTTGGGTAACCTGTTCATCGTTGAAATTGCAAATCATGAAGTTTATATCATCAAGATAATCTTCGTCTCGTCGGGGGCACTCATCTTCCCTATGGGGTTATTGGCTTGGGAGACACCAAGCTTCTATATCAACTATCCCAACAGGTTTCAAAGTATCTAGGGTCTTTGCCTCTTGTTGAGATCTTGGTTTCCAACCTATGGCATTTCTCTGCTCTCTGGAAAACTGAGGTCTGGGAGCAGATTGATTTCTTTCCACTGTAGTCATACAATTCATAAGTTGATTCAGCACCTGAACAAACTGAGTATTCATTTGGTCTATCTTCTGAGTCAGGAGAACAATCAGATCAGGAACATTATTGTTGGAAACCTTCGTCCTTGATTCTATCTTGTTACGACGGTACTGAAAAGGTTCTATTTTTAAATCAAGGAGATTCTCTTCAATGTCGATACTGAACTCTTTAGCCTTTGCCAATGATGTGGGCTTTTTATCTTTAAGAATGTATCGGAACTGCCCTTCAAAAGCATTCATGTAAAGGAGAAGAACTGATGATGTTGTAGGGCAGTAATCTGTTGGAATTTGATTGTACAACCTGTCAAATCTGGAAATGAATTCCTTTACCGTTTCATTCTCCTTTTTCTTTATTTGATTGAACTAAGTCCCAAGTGTTCCGCCATATGCTTTTCTCGACCATCTGCTCTTGAATAAGTTGGAAAAAGCTTCATAGGACGTGATATGATTATCAGGGAGTCCTTTGAACCAATCAAGGGCTTTTTCAGTCAATGAGAAAGCAAATAACCTCATGGCCACATCCTCATGATCAATACCTGCATTGTCCATGTCCCGGCCCATGACATAAATGTGGTCTTCAACAATTATCACATTGTTTCCTGGGAACTTTGGCAACCACTTGTTGACTTTTGTTGGCATTTTGTTAGGGTAACCTTGAATATTGGCCATGTTAAGGGGTTTGTAGAGGTCCCTTGCCCAAGGGCGAGCCATTAGAGCAAGAGGAAGGGATTTATTGAAAAGGGTTTTAGCAACAGGAGACTTGAGAGGAGGCTTTCTTTGGTAAACCTTAGAAGGCTTGAACCTCCCAGGGAAAAAGGTTTGCAGAAAAAAGGATTCTAGGAAGGTGGAGTCGCTAGATGAGTTTCAAGACGAGCTCATCAAGGAAAAGGGAAAGGGAACGTCCCTTAGGTGGAGTTTCCAGGTAAGCTAAGGGAAAGGCTTTGGGTTTGACTCTCTTGATCCCCTTGGGGTCAGGTGCTTGGAACTTAGGCACTAGCAATCTACCTTAGTTACCACTCATCAATGAAGGTTAAGTCTCTGAGGGTTTCCCATGCATTGTTATATGGAAAAAAAAGAGTCATATTGGATAGTAGAATTGATACAATGGAGAGAATGGTGATGGAGCTGAAATTGGACCTGAAGTTGGACCTTAAGGAGAATCCCCTTAGAGCAAGGTCTGAATTCAGAGAATGCATTGTGCAGGATGAATAGACATATCGCAACCCTTCAGACTCTTCTTCAGAGAAAGAGTGATGCAGAAACCAGACTGCAGCATCTTGAAGAGGACTTCTTGCATGGAGCAGCATAAAGAAGTTGATCCAGTGCCAAGGAATGAGAAAAAACACTCCTGCAACTCTCTCACCTTCCAGTTCGAGTAGCAGTCAGAGGGAGCTCAGCCTGGTAGACTCACACTGCAATGATGCGGAGGATAGCGACAATTTATCAGGATAAAGAGACCAGGAAGAAAGACTGCATAATCAGATTCTAGAGAAGCATTGGGCTAAGTATTTTGCATCTATGTTTTAATGTTCTGCCTTTGAGACATGTTATGGCACAAGTTGTAGGTTGGGAAAAGCCCGACCCAACCAAGGAACAAGTGCTACAACTATGGAAACCTACACCCAATGTCACCTCGATAGGCTCGATGTAGGTCTTGCACTTCAAGGGTGACTAGGTCACTCTAGGGAGACGATCCCGGTGACCCTAGAGGGGTTGAGACGGAGATGGAAGGAAGTGGAAATGGAGCCCCTATAGGTCAAGTCTAAATGGAAAGAAGAGTAGCGAGAGATGCCTTGTAAGTCAAGTAAAGACTGCCCCACAAGTATAGTGCTTTTTTCTGATGGTTGTACCTGCCCAAGACACAAGAAAACACACCTTGCAATAGTATATGTTAGTTGGATCAGCAAGTTAAGCTTGTTGTCCCTAATTTGCAGCAACAGATGACAGTATATATCAGCAAGAAAAAGATACTATAAGTTGCTCAATATGTGCTTAAGATCAAGTAGAAAATGCAAGAGAAAGACTAGCAATTGACTAGTTAAACTCAAGATGAAAAACCAATACTCTTAGCACAAAAGATAAGGTTGTTGTAGACACTTGTCTGCAGCAAATTATATCAGCCTTATGGCTGTAACATTCAATATATTACAGCAAGAAAATCAGCCACTAGAATTCCCTCAAACTTTGTCAACAAGTGCGCTAGGACTAGGAGAGTATATGTGCAAACTTTGGGCAAAAACCAATGGTTGATAAGAGACTTATTAAAGCAAATATGTTAGGGTTTCTGCAGCCCTAACAGTTGAAGAAGCAAATTTGTAACAACAACAATAAGTAGCCCTTAGATGAGGACACCCTAGTGGTTGTGAAGTGCCCAAGGCACAAGGAAGACAATCCATTTTTGCAAGAAGTAAAAAGACCGAAATTCACGTCTCCCAATGCAATAATTTATTTCTCCTATGCAACAAATTAATGACTAGTGCCTTTACTATTGGGTTAATGGGGTCATAAGGAGCTTAGAGAAGCTACCTCCTTGAGGGTGTAAGCCCTTTTACTTCCCAAGGCAAGTTTCTCTAAGCTAGGATTTAAGATAAGAGGGTGTATGCCCTTATACTTCTCTTAGCAAACCCTTGTCAATGAATGAGATGAAGCAAAAATGGTGAAGACTATGGTGGGGGTGTATGCCCTTATACTTCCCACCTAGCTCCTAGCACAACAATACTTGACTTGAATAAAATGATAGCAAGAGAGTAAAAACCATACCAAGATCAAGAGAGATGCTAAGACAATCCACCACAAGAGCTAGAAAATAACCTTCCAAGGCTAGCGCATCACTTCTTCCATTAACCATTCAAAACCATAGCCATTCACAAGTGCACAAGAGCTAAAGAGCTAAAGAGGCCGAAAATTCCATACCAAAACCTCTTGTGAGAGGAAAGTTATGATTTAAAATGAGATCTTATGATCTCTATTTATACAAAAATTAGCCAGCATGGCTTGTCCACAAAATAAGGATGAGTAAAACACAAGATTAGGGGTCAACAACCCTAATCTTGCCCCCTTAACACAATAATATTAAACAATTCACTTAAAATTTCATCTTTTGCACAAATTAAACCCTAATTAAGGATGATGTCACCCCTTTAGGGGATGTTTTGCCACTTTGAGGAGGTCGTTGGTGTTGGAGAAGAATGGAAGGGCCTCCCAAGGACATGTGTCAAGCATCTAGATGATCTCTTCTTGGTGACAACCCTCTTCTCCTCAAAACGTCCAAGTGCAGGTGAATGGCACCTCACCACCAAGCCCAAACCCCCAATACCATGACGTAATGCTCAAAAGTGGGACGTTTTGCCCCTCCTGGGCAAATCATTTAGCAAGCAATGGGTGGGCTAGGTCATCCAAGTCATCATCAAGGTCGTCCAAATCATCTCTCTCTCATCTGGCATGTGGGCCCCTAGCATCCAACTTATGGGCTTGCAGCCCCATGGAAGCCCAAGCTAGGCCTCCTCTCCCAAAACTGTCCACCAACTAGGTCCTGCAAAAACAAGTGGACACGCCCTCCAAGGATCTCAAGTCATAACATCATGATAAGTGGATCCAATCAATAAATAATCCATCTAAGCATGTGCATCAAATATTACCATATCAAACAATTAACAGCTCAAAGACATTATGCGACTTGTCAAGCTTAAGTATGGGAGGGTTGACGAGGTGTCCTATTGGGTAGATCTTGCCCTAGGTCAAGGAGAACCTCCAAGAGGTCCCTCTCTAAGCCATGTAAAGTGTATGAGGTGGATGGGGTCAAGACTCAATGGGCATAGGGATCATGACATACTAGGGGTCGTAGTGTCTCATTCATGGGTGCCTTAGTAGAGGGTGCGCGGTACCTTCGTCCACAAGTGCATTTTCCCCAAGCCCTTTATTTGCCTTTTATCTTTCTTTCTTTATATTTTCTTTAGCACAAGGAGAGGTTGAAGTTCACTGCCCCGGCATGGTGACCAGATGGTGGCAATGTCACCCACAAATGCCTAATGGAAATGAGAAGGTTGGCTCATGATGAGACCCCCTTTCTCTCAGCCATGCAACTGAGAGTCACTGCCCTGGTTTGGTGACCAGATAATGACAATGTCATACCACTAGATATCCATGGACATAATAGGTCGGCTCATGATGAGACCTCCTATCCTTCAATCTACCTTTCAAGCATTTCTTTGTTATATTATGGGTCCCCTTTTATTCAAAGATCAAAGTTTTATTGCTTTCTTGGGTGATCCCTGGGTGAAGCATCTGGAAGGTTCATACATGGCTTTTATCTTTTACCGAACACCAACCCCTCTGGGCCTTTAGCCCCTTCTTCCCATAGAATGAGGGACAACCCCTTCTTGGGTCAATACAGCCTAAAATCCCAAGAGATAAGGAAATGGAGGGGAATAATTATGGAAAATGGTAAGTATGGTCGGGAACAGTACGATGGCTAATTAAGGGATTTCCCAGTAGCAAACCCATTCCCAAAGAAGACCACTTACTAGGGCACAATGTCAACCACCAAGGTGAAGCAAGGAAAAAGGCATAATGTCCAAGCACATATCATGAAATCTAGAGCAATCTAAGATAAAGCCTAATCAAATAGCTTAGGTATTGAAATGATGCTCACCATAATACTGACTTGTACCTCATGGAGCAAGGCCCACTACCTTCTGGAAGCCAACTGGTGTGGTGGATGCCATCTGTAAACTTGTGACCATCTATGGTGGTGAGTGGGTTTTCCATTTGTGCAAAGCATACTGCTGGTCATGTAGTCTCTCGGCACTCCATATCTGCAACCTGAGGGCCTCGAAACATCGTCTCCTTAGTTATCCACAAAATGGGGATAACAAGGCAAATAGACAGTAGATTATACTCAAGTCATAGTATAGCTAGACAGAAAAATCCTTTCCCTGAAGTGATTGGAAAAGGGAAGGCTTTTCATCTTGTGGAGATGCAGACCTTCCTGATATAGCGTGGTCTGCGACTTTGCTGTAACTGTTGATTAATAAGCTTTGTTCCTGTTAAAAAAATGAAAATAAAGACTGTAGTCGAAGAGAGGCAATTACCATGAGTATCTTCCTAAATGAAACTTTTCAAAAGAGTACAAAACAAAGTTCCCAAAGGAAAAGGAAACACTTCACTCATTCGTGAAGTGTTTATACACTTCATATTACCTTTGTATTTTCTCACCGTCTCTTCAAATAAAGGGAACTATCTAACCCAAAACAGAGTTGCCCAAATTGTTTTGTTTGTGGAAGTTACAACTTTTATGGAAACTGAAATAGTAATGACTATGAACAATTAGATTAACCATAACTTCCACCATGACTGTTGACAAGGAGATTCCAAATGGAAAAGAAGAAGACAAGGAAAGCATAAGCAAAAGGGGCACAATGGATGCAATTTGGAACATTCTTACAACTGCAGGAAAGTAATGAACAAATATCGCTTCTTGCTATTGGCAGCATAGAAATGTAGGACCATGCAAACAATTTTCGTGCCCTTACTAAAATGAATATCAAACAATGGCTAACCATTAAATGGCATGAATGGTACCTGTTATATTTGTGTCTCTTGGTACATCCACAAGCAATGCATGCCCTATTTATCATCAGCAAAAGGAACCATTAAAAAAGTAATCATAATAGTTTAAAACAGATCCACTGAACAAAAAATAAAGCATGCATCTCATCTTATTTGTCTCTGTTATTTTAATTCCTTGCAGATTTGAACAAACATGGGGCAGTATAGAAAATTAAAAAATGTTTAGCACGGCACATGCCACAAACAAAAACAATTCTGTATGTATTACAAAGTACCTTCCCAGCATTAGTTTGACAGAATATCTATCTGCAATGAACAATGTTGAAAAAGCGACATATGCCCAGAAAATAACGACAAATTCATCCTGAGTGAACCAGAAGGGCGCAGAAAGGTGATCTGCATCTAAAGTATTCATGGGATCTCTAGGAACAACATCCCTAGCCAGGTGTAGAGCCTAATGTCAGGAAAGTCTGTACTACTATATAAAAATGATTTCACAGCTTGCATAGAATATCATACTTGGCAGAAAATTCTCCTAGATTCAACATGGAAACTATTTATAACTGACACCATAGGTGTTAGTAGGATTTGCAGTTGTCCATGAGGATTTGTAATTGACACAGCACTGGGTGAATTTGTACTCCGGCCCTGTATAAAGCAAGGTAGTAAATGTAGGCATTGGTTTTCTTATTGTTCTAATGATTGTCTAATGAGAACTGCCTCACAATGGTATAGAGTAATGATAGAAATACAGACCACTCTATGTAAGGCACCTTATTAGGGTAGCATACTACAAGTCTACAACTGTCTACCCTTTTACTGTGACTTTCAATAAAACTGAATTCTCTTGATGTTTTATTCACTCCTATAGTTGTCTCCTTGTCATAAGTGTGGACTGTTAGAATTTCACTGAATTAATTAGCAATCACAGGAGCTACTAACAAGACTATCACTTTCAGAGACATGGCAGAATACATGCATTAAACAACAAAATAATTCAAAGACATCGTAACACTAGACTTATAACCACAATTGACCCTAGAGTCTACACTAACTAGAAATGCAGATCTGAATACAAACAAACAAGGATCAGAATAAACAAAAATGTTTAGCATGGCACAAACAACAAGAACTCTGTATGTATTACAAAGTGTCTTCTAAGTATTAATTTGATAGAATATCTATCTGCAAAATACAAACAAGGTTGAAAAAGCAAACATACGCCCAGAAAATAAAGGCAAATTCATCCTGAGTGAACGAGAAGGGGGCAGTTAGGCAATCTGCATCAAAAGTATTGACGGGATCTCTGGGAACAATGCCCCTGGCCGGGTGCAGACCCTAACATCAGGAAAGTCTGTAGTATGTACTATTATATAAATATAATATTTCACAGTTCGTATAGAATCTCATACTTGGCAGCAATTTCTTCTAGAATAGACAGGACAACTATTTATAACTAACACCATAGATGTTAGTAGGATTTTGCAATTGCCCATGAGGATTTGCAATTGAAACACTTGGTGAATTTGTACTCCAACCCTGTATAAAGCAAGGTAGTAAATGTAGGCATCTTGAGGTTTTCTTGTTCTAATGTTCATCTAATGAGAGCTGTCTCACAACGGTAGGGAGTAACGAATCAATGATAGAGATACAACACACTCTATGTAAGGCACCTTATCAGGGTAGCATACGAAAAGTCTACAACAAGATAATTCAAAGACCAGGTTATTCTGTTATAGCCACCATGACACTAGACTAATAACTACAATTGACTCTACACCCTAGACTAACTAAAATTACAGCTCTGAATACAGCTATAATGTCAACAAGGATGCTTAGGTGAAAGATATAAATATGAGCTAGTTGCACAAGCTTTTGGTAAGTTTTTCCTTCAAAACTGTTATCAAATCTGAACATTAGAGGGATGACTATCCCAACCTGTTAAAATTCTTCAGCACATGGTAACAGTCCTAATCTGATTTCTAACCTACCTACTTAGGAAAAAAGAAAACTGAAACTCTATCAAAACTGCAATCTGATTTTTACTAGGAGATGGAACACATCAAACTGAAGAAAGTAGCAGCAAGTACACAGATCTGAACCCCGAATCCATCACTGTTTATTACTCTTGAAAAGATAAAAAACACAGAAAGCTTCAAACTACCCTTCACCCACTGCTTCTTACTCTGGAAAACTGAATGAATAAAACCTATAACCCTACCTTTTCCTTTATGGACTAGAAGGCACAATGAATATGGACCTGTTATCGCACAAGTTGTAGGTTGGGCAAAGCCTAACCCAACCACAAAATGGCGACAACTTAGAAAACACCTACCCACTGTCACCTTAGGCAGGTATTCCCGTCACTTTAGAGATGAAAGAATCACCTCAAGGGGGGAATCCAGGGTGACCCTAGGGGGACATGAGACGGAAAGTGGAAAGATGGAAGTGTAGCCCCTATAGGTCAAGATACTAAGCACGGAAGGGCTTGAGAAAGAGTCTTGGTGGTAGCCAAAAGTTTCCAAGAAATAAGAATACCTGTAAAGAGTGATGTACCTGCCCGAGACACAAGAACAAGCCAAGTATATGCATATAATGTTAGGTGGACAAGCAAGTTAAGCTTGCTGTCCCTAATTACAGCAGTAAACAATGATGTATATCAGCAACAAAAGATAATGACAGCTGCAAAATAAAGTTGCTTAAAGCTTAGTGAAAAAGTACAAGAGACAAGCTAGCAAATTGACTAGTTTAGCTCAAGAAGATAGCATAAAACTTTAGCAACAATGTAAGGCTGTTGTAAACAAGTTCTGCAGAAATAATTATCAGCTTTATGGCTGTAACAAACAAGTTATTACAGCAGAGAAATCAACCGTCAAAACTTGCCAACAATCCACACAAAAAGTGCGCTAGCCTTAGTAGATTAGTGTGGCAAACTTTTAGCAACTTTCAATGGTTGAGTAATGAGTTATGAATGAAATTGTATTAGCATTTCTGCAGCCCTAATGGTTGTAGATGAAATGTTATAACAACAGCAAGAAATACTTGGAAAATTGAGACGCCCTAGTGGCTACACTAGGCATATAAAGCATAGAATTGAATCCAAATTAGACCATCTCAAAAGAATGATTTTTCACGTTTACCGAGGCAAGTATTTTATATCTCCAATGCAAAAATCAGATTAGTGCCTTTAATATTTGGGTGAATGGAGTCTTTAAACACAAGTTGGATCAACAAAACTCCTAGGGGTGTAAATACTCTTACTCCCTAGGGTATGCTAATCAAACTAGGGTAAAATCTAGAAGGGTATACACACTCATATTCCTCCTAGCAACCCTTGTCCAAGAATAACTTATAAACTTAGAAAATGAGATGAAGCTTAATGGAGAGTGTATACAACA
Organism: Picea sitchensis; assembly: GCA_010110895.2. Classification (NCBI taxonomy): domain Eukaryota; kingdom Viridiplantae; phylum Streptophyta; class Pinopsida; order Pinales; family Pinaceae; genus Picea; species Picea sitchensis. The sequence continues at coordinate 19,728 of SNQJ01S0061456.1, read as the reverse complement.
TACTCCTCCTAGGGTTTCAACCAACAACAACCAAGAATAAGCAAGAAATAACTAACAAATGCAGATTTTTCCTTACCAATTCCAAGAAAGAGAAATATCAAACCCTAGTTTCACCAAGCAAATAACCATCCAAAGCAAGAGCATAAGCCTTCAAGGGGTGCGCATCACTTCACTTCATCCAATCACCAAGAGATAACACCAAAAGCATTTGCACAAGAGATAAACACCAAGAATCCTCAAGTATAGTGAAAATTTCAGCCAAGTACTTCTCACAATGAGAGAGTTATGTTATGAAATGAGATTCAAATGATCTCTATTTATACAAAATGTCTTAAACATAGTTTGTCCACATAAGTTAGGGTAAACACAAAATAAGGGGGCAACAACCCTTATTTTGCCCCTTCACAAATATAATATTATTTAATTTTTACTTTTGCACATGAAAGAAAACCCTAAAATGACGTCACCTTTCTAAGGGTGACGTTTTGACCTTTTGAGCAAGTCATTGGGGTGGAAGGTTGAGGTTGTTGGGGCTCATAAAACCTCCCTCTCATGCGCTATAGCCTCGTCAAATCTCCTCCCACCAAAACATGCCAAGTGTCAAGTAGCAACTCCATCACCACCAAACCCTAGCCCCTCTATGATGTCAAGCCTCAAGAAAGTGACGTTTTGACTCTTTCAAGCAAAACGTTTGAGTGGTAGGGGCTAGGTTAGGTCCTCCATGATGCCATGTAAGCCTCCAAAGGCATGTCTCTGTGATCCGGAATGTGGGCCCTTGGCATCCAACCTGTGGGCTTGAAGCCCCATGGAATCCCAAGCTAGGCTTGTTCCTCCAAATATGTCCAACAATTGGGTCCTGCAAAGACAAATCGATACGCCCTCCAAGGATCTCAAGTCAAAGCATCATGATGAGTAAGTCAAAACAATAAAAGAGCCATTCAAGCAAGTACATCCAAACCACTTCATAAAAACAAACTAATGCTCAACGTCACCCTTGGAGGTGTTTCTAGATGCAAATTTATTTTAATTATGTCAAAATTAAATTTGTGTAAAAAACTGGCCAGGTCGGCCCAGTAATTATGAACTGAAATTAATTTTAGGTTAAATTTTGTATAAATAAGCAGAAAGTGACATTCATTTTCATCATAACTTGTCATTGGAGACAAGTGGTCTGAAATTTGCGCCCTATTAGGGTTATTGGCTGAAATTGTGAGGCGCCACTCTTGTTTAAGGCTCATTTTTGCAACTTGGATCAATTTTTGAAGTTTTATGGTGATCTTGCATGGTATTCTCATGATTATTCTTGGTGCAAGTAAGTGAAATCTACATTTTGTCATCTATTGAATGGTTTATTCTATGGTTTTATTTGCTCATACAAGATTATGAAATTGCATGGTGTATTTAATGCTTGAAGTAAGAAACTTAAGTTGCTACTTTCTTACTTTTTATTTGCCAAGCTTTTATTAAATTGATCTAGTAACTAGTGAAACCCTAGAGCCCTAAATTGCTAGCACTCTAAGGATTTTGTACTTGGTTATTGTTGCATAAGTTTTACTCCACAAAAAGGCTAAAGAGAGCAAGGCACTAGGGCCTAGAATTGCCTACACCTTAGCATTTTGTCTCTTGAGGTCAAAGTCTAGGAGGACTTAAGTTACTACTTCTCCTATACTTTTTCCCTCTTAGACTGTTGTGCATCATCATTAATTTGCAGCCTTAGTGATGAGCCTTTGAGGTCAAAGTCTGAGGACTTAGTTACTACTCTCCTCCTCCTACTTTTTCTCCTGAATCGCTGTGCATCATCACACTCCAGAAAATTTTAGAAGGATTCACCCACATTGACTCCATTTACCCTTAAAAGGCACTAGTCTTCAACCTTTGTTTCTTGACAAGAATCATCAAACTTCAAACTCAATCTCATTTTTAATATCTCACTAACCCTAACCAACTTCCATACTTAATTAGGAATACTTTAACCACTGTTGTTGTTGTTATAATCACTCATGGCTGTACCATCACTTTGGTGGTGCCTATCCCAAACTTGTTTGACCACTTAAGTCAATCCAGAAATTGTATAAGGAAAGGTACAAACAACCAAGACTAAAGTGCACTGTAAATCAAGTTCTCTCTGTAAATACGCTTCTCAAGATTTTTACCTTCACCAAGTGTTTTCATTTTATTTTACAGCTACATGCTTATCATATTTGTTAGAGTTTATTTTCTGATTGACATATATCTAGAAATTGTATGAGACAAGTGTTATCATTTCGGGACTTCACAAATCTTGTTTACATTGTTCCGTTTCTAGCACTTTCTCCGTGTTAATAATAGCCATCATTAATTAATTATTGCTTCATATACTTATCAATTTTTCTTCATACATTGATTGGTAGCATTCATATCTATGAACTTGAAGTCTTGTTGAAGCATTCATCATCACTTTTTGCTGCCATAACTTTTGTTGTTGTATGGGTAAGGGGCGTACATTTTCTTTTCCTTTGCTTCATCCAACAAGACTTAAACCTGGTTTTGTGGAGTGACCTAGAGAGAGGTGGTTTGCCTTACACTTTTCCCTTTCCCTCGAAACCCTCTAGGTCTTGGGACGCCTCCCTTGGAGTGGATTTATCCTCTTCCCAAAGAGAAAGAGGTACCCTATTGAGGTGACATTGATAGCTACCTCCATGTTACTGCGACCTAATCCTACTTGCCTTTAGGTTTGGGCAAGTATAGATTGTATGATAACATTTTGTGCCGTTGCCGGGGAACACTGAACCGAGTCACATTCCTCAACAACACTTTTTTGGTAATCATTTCCCTCAAGGCCTTCATCTTACAAACCTTACCTCAAGGGGTTCCACTAAGAGTGGGATTCCCACATTCCCTTGATAATCCTTAAGAGGATATCTTGTGACTCCACTGACCTTTTCCAATGTGCCACCTTACTTTCAATTTTTTTGATATTTCCAGGTTATGGGATTATGGCGCCCTGGGAACAAGTGTGTATCCGACTATTGATTTTAAAGTTTTCAAAGATACCCGCATTATTTTGATATAAAACGGTTAAACAACTCTCCAAGATTAGGAGGCCTCCCAATTAATCACATTTGTAGAATTGTTGAAGTATATAAGTGATATAGAATTTGAAGGAGAGGATGTTCTAGTAAAATTGTTCATACTTTCCATGTCTGCCCTTTCAAGATTGGTTTAATGGTTGTTGCAAAGATAAGGGTATATCATCTTCTGTGAGACTTCATCGCTGGGTTTAATGAGTTTTGTGAACCACAATGTCGCATTATATGAATATGCCTTTCAAAATCTCACAGTATCCTTAGAGGATGAAGGATTCATCACTGAGATTGTGGAAGATCTCGTGGATGTGTACCATACTCAATACCTAGAACCCTCTAATGTAGAAGGAGATATTTATGAAAAAGGAAGCTGCCAACTCTTGAAGAGGAGGAGCAAGATTTTCCCATGATTCAATAGAATGCAAGAAAGACTTGACTAAAGAAGTGAATTACAAGGATGAAACATTAGTATCCACTCCTCCATCCAATGAATCTCTCCAAGATCATATTTTCCTCCTTCGCATCAAGAGAACAGGTGAATCATTTTCCCTTCCAGGTTTTTAATGACACTTTGTTCTATGATTCAAAAGGTGAAGAAGTAAAGGAACCCTTGAAGAGCTAGGTCCTTTTCCATGAAGGCTAAAAGATGATTAAAAAGACAAGTCTTGGGGATGATGTACTCAATGCTATTCCATTTGATGGATTCATCCAAGCCTTTGACACTCCTACATAGCAAGAAGTGAACACAATAAGTTATTTCACTTTCCAAGATTTGATGATGTTTTATTTTATGTTTTGGAAAGTGAAGAGTATTAGAGGAGCCCTTGGATACATTAAATCCTTCATAAGTTATGAAAAGGTAGTGACATGGTTGATAACATTGATGAGCTCCATACATGTTGGAAGACGTAAGGGATGCGGGATTGGTTCCGATGAGGATCCCATTTATGATATGGAAGGATATCTTCAACTGTTGCCTTTACAACAATCATATGATGTTCCTAATAATTTTGATGCTTGGTAACAAGATGATGATATACTTACATAAGTTTTCCAAGCACCCAAGGATGACCCAAAGGTAAATGTTCTCCTGATGATTTTCAGCCATACCTTGAGGATTTTGATGAGTAATACTTTGAGCATTTGGATTTATTCTATAAAGAAGACTATCAACCACCATTGTGCCCAAATTTTTGATAAAAGAGGACGCTACTTTCCAAGGTGATACTCTGTGACAAGGTTTCTAGCTCCCTCGATTGCTTTACCCTCAAGTAGTGTCACTAAGGGATGCATTGAGAACATGTCCTTTGCTCTCAAGTTTTCTTTAGGGGCAAAACTTTCGCGGAATTCAAGGGGAGGTCGAATGCCTTAAGAAGTTTATTATCTCACTCTTCCAGCTTTCCCCTGAGAAGTTGTCAATCATCCTATATATTCTTGTTCATCCCTTCTCAAACCCCAGGGAATGATGACGTCCAAGGTAGTCAACCCTTAGACTCTCTAAGCTAGCCCTTTGAGTCCTTGACCTCACGATCCTTTTCTGAGATGGATTGATCACTTTTCCGGAAGGGTGACTTGGCATGATTTTTGTCCTCCTCCGCCTCCATGAGCTAGACTTCACGATTTCCTATGATATAATGTACGCTTTTAACTCATGTTTATTTTGTGCTTAACTTTTCATTGTTTTGGTTTATGTTGTGCTTAACGGAGGCAAAAAGTATATGATACATTGCTAGCATCGCTGTGCTCCGGTTGTAGAAGGGCTTCTATACCTAGCATTTGACAAAGTTAGAATAGGTAGGCATTTGCATCCATTATAAATACCATTGCATATATCATGTTAAGAAGTAAGAGGTTGTCGTTGCAATTTTCATATTGTCTTGTTTCACTATGTATATATGTATGTTGATAATCATATGCTAGACTAGAGATGCTCTTATTTTTTAATTTTATCATATATGGACGAAGCAGTGATATCACCCTTTCACCCTAGGGGAATACTAATATTTTTTTGTTGAGATTTAGCAGGTGCAAGTCATACCAGAGATGATGAGGTTGTTCTCATTGGTTCCACAAAGGAGCACATGTCCCCGAAGTTGAGCTTTATTGCTGGTCCCCAGCCTAGATAACTAAGGAGATCACGCCTCGAGGCCCACGTGTCCTAGACATGTAGCATCGGAGATGCATCGATTGGAGCATGGCCCTAGAGGGCCCCTTTTTCTGCACCCACTTATCACTAGCAAAGAATATCCACATCCCACTAGCCTAGTCCTGAAGTAGCTAAGTGAGTCTTGCTCCATGAGGTAATGAGTCTAGGTATCATGGTATGTATCACTCTAATTTTTAAGCACTTGAATATGTTACACTAAATTCTCCTTCATGACGCTTGCTTGGAATTATGCTCTGCCTGCCTACACCGAAGGGTGACATGGTGCCCTAGTAAATTGATTTCTCTTTAGAATAGGTTGCTACTGGGTGGATCTGCGGAAAAAGTCATATGTTCCCTCCATAATTACCCCTTTCCATCTTTATTCCTTTCATCTCCCTATCCCTTGATCAAGTATTGGGATTGGCTATTCAGGAAGGGTTGTAACTCCACCTTGTGGGAAGAAGAAGCTAAAGGCCCAAAGGGTAAAAAGTAGTTGGCAAGAGTCAAAATCCATTGTTGAAACCCTCGAGATGCTTCTGCCTGTAAATCCCCGAAAGGAAAGCTTCTCGATAAGCAGTGTGAATCAGTAAGATAATATAAACACTCAAGGTATTAGTTGATGGATAGGAGGTATCATCACGAGCTGATATATCACATCCATGAATATACAGTGGTATTAAATTTTCATTATTTGGTCACCAAAATAGGGTAATGAATCTTAGTTGCATGTTTGAGAGAAAGGGGGTCTCATCAATGCAGTCAGTGCCTTCTAATTCTATGAAATGTTTAGGATACTGTTGTCACTGGCCAATGCTTTCAAGACAAGGGTTCTCAACCGCTCCCTTTAGCACAAGAGAAAGATCAAAAGAAATAAAGCTAAGAGTAAAAGGCAATGAATGGCTAGGAAACTGTATTTATGACAGCAGTAACTGCCTCTACAAAGTGGCAACTACTGTGTAAGACTTTACTGCTATTACATGCACCCCATGCCCAAATATTTACCCCATGCCACCCTTACACACTTACATGACTTGGACTAGATCCCACTTATGAAACACCCCAAACTTAAGAGAGAGGTTATCCCAATAGGACACCTGAGACTCCTTTCTCCAAACCTAACTTGTCAAATTGCATAACGCCTTTGAGCATTTGTCCGGGTTAAGGGGGAGTTTGATGCACATGTTTGGGTAATTTAATTATTGGATGTGCTTTACACATTATGATCACTGTGACTTATGAAACCCTAGAGGGCTGTGACTTGTTGTTACAGGTGACCTTTGCCCCGGGTGGGATGTGTACACATGAGGGAATGATTAGCTCGCATCTTCATGGGGCTTAAAGCCCATACATGGATGCCAAACCCCTAATAAGGATAAAGAAGAGATTGAATATTTAACCGGGAGAAAGAAGAGGATGTTTCCTTTTGAGGCACCCTGGCAGACCTAGACTAGGGGGACCTTGCTCTTCCCGCATGCTAACCTTGAGGGCCTTGGACGCCACCATGATATCCCTATACGTCAACCAAATCTAGGGTTTCATCTTGGACGGTGAGCCCTGGCACCTGCAGACAGCTTTTAGGCCTCCTGGAGGCCAAGCTACCCACCTCTTCCCACTAACGCTCACATATGGGGCTCAATGTCACCCTAGAGGGGCATGACATCACCCTTTGAGGTGTTTCTAGATGCAAATTTATTTTAATTATGTCAAAATTAAATTTGTGTACAAAACTAGGGTGTGCCTTCCACTCCTAGTAATTATGAACTGAAATTAATTTTTAGGTTAAATTTGTATAAATAAGAAAAGTGAGATTCATTTTCATCATAACTTGTCATTGAAGGACAATAGGTCTGAAATTTGCGCCCTTTAGGTTTTTTTGGCTGAAATTTTGAGGCGCCATTCTTGTTTAAGGCTCATTTTTGCAACTTGGATAAATTTTTTGAAGTTTTATGGGTGATCTTGCATGGTATTCTCATGATTATTCTTTATGCAAGTAAGAAATCTGCATTTTGTCATCTATTGAATGGTTTGTTTTCAGCGATTTCAATTGCTCATGTAAGATTATGAAATTGCATGGTGTTTTTAATGCTTGAAGTAAGAAACTTGGGTTGCTACTTCTTACTTTTTATTTGCAAGCTTTCATTAAATTGATCTTAGTAATCTAGTGAAACCCTAGAGCCCTAAATTGCTAGCACTCTAAGGGTTTGTACTTGGTTATTGTTGCAAAAGTTTTAATCCATAAAAGGGCTAAGGAGAGCAAAGCGCTTAGGCCTAGAAGTGCTCACACCTTGCAAGATTTTTATTCCTTGAGGTCAAAGTTTAGGAGGATTTAAGTCACTACTTCTCCTATACTTTTCCCCTCTTAGACTTTTGTGCATCATCATTAATTTGCAGCCTTAGAAGGAGTCACTCACATTGACTCCATTTACCCTAAAAGGCACTAGTCTTCAACCCTCGTTTCTTGACAAGAATCATCAAACTCCAAACTCAATCTCTCTACCTAATATTCTACTAACTTGCTAACCTAGTCTAGGAATACTAACCACTAAGCTGTTGTTGTTATAATCACTACTACAACTATCATTTTTCAGCCTATCCAAACTTGTTTGACCACTTAAATCAATCCAGAAATTGTATAAGGCACGATACAATCAACCAAGACTAAAGTATGCATCAAATTTCCTTTCTAAATACTTTTCTAAAATTTTTACTATTGTTGTCATTACTTTATTTTGTTGTTGCTACAGTTATCATTGGCAGCCTGTTAGAGTTTATTTTCTGATTGACACATATCTAGAAATTGTATGAGACAAATGTTATCATTTCAGGACTTCACAATATCTTGTTATATTGTCTATCCAAGTACATTTTCTAGATGTTATTACAGTTTTCATTAATGTTGCTGCCATATATATAATTTGCTTCATACATTGATTGGTAGCAGACATCTCTATAAACTTGAAGTCTTGTTGAAGCATTCATCATCACTTGTAGCTGCCATAACTTTGTTGTTGTATTGGTAAGGGCAGGTAATATTTATTATTCTCCTATGCTTCATCCAACAAGACTTAAGTATGTTTTGAGTGACCTAGAGAGAGGGGTGGTTAGCCTTACCTTTTCCCTTCCTCAAACCCTAGGTCTTGTGGGACGCTTCCCTTGAGGGATCATCCTCCTAAAGAGAAAGAGGTACCCTAATGAGATGACAAGATAGGCTAGTCTCGTTGTTAACACATCTAGTCACTTGCCTTGTAGGTTTTTCAAGTTATAGATTGTGTGATAACAGGTTATATTCCTCATTTTCAACTATTAGTAAAAGGATGGATTTGTTTTGAATTGAGAAGTGAGTAGGATATCGAAGCCATCCTCAAACAGGATTGGCTATGGGGTCCCTCGGCCCAGTGTTAAAATGTTGGAAACCTTTCAAGCCCTGTATGGAGCCCATGTACATTCAGCATATATAGGTTTTCTTATTGGCTTACCCCTTGAATTCTGGACTGGTGAGATTCTTGTTTCTATTGGTTCTGCAATAGGAAGGTCCATAGCCCTGAAGGAGGATTACCGGTGCAACTGTGATAAAAGTATGGCTAGGGTATTGGTTGAATTAGACATCAAAGAAGGTCTCCCAACCAAGTTAGACATTGAGTGGGGGGAATGGTCATTTGTGCAAAAGACTGGATATTGGAAATTATCTTTTCGTTACTTGACCTGTCATGAAGTCAGGCACTTGTGGAGCAATGTTTTAAAACTCGAACTCGGCCTCGGAATCGATTGATGGTCAACTCCGACTTGGACTCGAACTCAGATTGACTCGAAACGATCCGATTTCAATGACTTGGTTTACAAAACAATACATTACCAATTAAATTTAATGAAAAATATTTTAAAGATTCCAACCATTCGAGAGACAAGATATGCAAAGTTTGCTCATCCATATTCATACATGTGGGTAAAGTGAATATATCAAAATGGTACCGAGTGCAATACATATCAACCACTATGGACATGACCCCTTTTAGCTTAAGGTGCTCAAGTAAATTATGCTATATAACCATCTCCTTAGGACCTAAAAATGCTTCAACACTTATCAACAATGGGCCCTAGGAAAGAATGTTAGGCTAATGTCCATATTTCATTCTGCATTTCCTGCATGGCATATATATTTTTGTATTCCCATCAGCTCATAACGTAGGGACATCTAACCCCTAAAGCACTACTCAAATTGCCCTAGGTTATCCAACAGTCTGTCTGTAGGTAGGTAAGGCATGATATCTACTACTGTAATGTTGATTGTTGGCTTGAAATGGTAGATTCAAGGTGTTGTAACAATTCTTCTTGCTGCTATCAATATCCATGAAAGAGGACTGTAACAAAGATTTTGAATGAAGTCTCATTTTCAAGCCATCATTCCTTTCCAGCTCACCAACCATTACAAATATTTATATGATCAAAGTCAAAGACAAATTTATAGCATGTTCAAATAATTTCAGATGTAATTCCTAGGAAACTCATGCAACCCATTAACAATTGAGGAGTAGGGGCCGTCAAGATATCAACCTCAAATTTAGCCATGCTCCGACCTAATTTGGTACTAAACCGACCCACCAAACTGAGTCACTAGCCGAAATGGCCTCGTCACCATCAACTCGCTATTGGATCAACGAGTAAACTCGGACCGAGTTTTAAAACACTGCTATGGAAGGAATGCAAAGTGCCAAGAAACATTTAGCAATATAAGCAAAAATTATGGGTTAAAAGCAAGCATACCAACACTTCGAGAATATCCTCGATGTTACGTATATTATCTTCAAAAACTACACGGCTTATATTCGATATTTCATTCTACAACATTATTGTTTTTCATATTCCCCACGATATTTTCCGACATTTTGCCCGATGTTGTCGAGTATTTCGCTTTCTAATTCCCCATCATATTTTACTGATGTTTCCATATTTGGTAACATTGGAACTTGTAAAGGACCTTACGTCGACGCCAACAGATTCTAATAGTAATGAGATGATAGAGGAGCCTAGACTTAAGCCTCAAAGCATTCTAGTTAATGTGAGCTCAAGTCCCCAACCGACCTCCCCACCAAGTCGTTCTTCTTCCTAGAACGAGTTTCCATCTTCTCCAAAGGATGGTCTTCATCATAGTCAAGGTATGTTATGCTTTGATTCTGACCTGAAGCCTATGTCAGTCAAAAATTCATTTTCTCCTTCTTCTCCTAGTCATGAGGATGAAGCCAATAGGGAGGTCCTTTCCCCTGCAATTGCAAAGATCTCTATTGTTTTTTATATGTCCCCTGATCTTTCCTCAAAGTCTATTGAGCGACAAAGGTCCAAGAGGGGGGGGAGTTTATAGATTTGGAGGGCTCTTTAAAAGAAAACAGAGTAAAAAGTCTAATCCCAAAAGTCTTCTCTGCTCTCATACTACAAGCTTCATCCTAGGAAAACAACTCCAGTGGAAAAGGAAGGGGCTATTAAGGGAGGTTTAGCCATGGATGCAGAAAAGCCCAATCTTATTGGGAGGTGTCCATAGCCAAATCAAAAGCCGCCAAAGAAGTTAAAGAAGGCAAGCACTTGACAATCATTTGGGGTCCCTTTATACCACCTATTCAGGGGGTCAACTCCATGTACCATGAATATGCGCATCAAAAGCAATGTTCTTAGACTTATTGGTTCCCATGCTTTTGTCCTTTCAACACCTCCTTTTGTAATGAATTGCCCCCGCTATGGGATATAATGCAAGAACTTATTGATCAGAAGTTATTTGCCTTAGGACCCCCATCATTAGAGGAGTCCCTAATCGAAAGTGTTTTTTTCCCTGTTATTACTAACCAAAATTTTGACACTCTGAGTTTTCACCCTACCAACACCTCCAAAGTAGTAAGTGAAAGGCTATCTAATGGCCCAGCCCTCCTGTAGCTAGTGTCTAGGAATATTGTAGAATGACTACATGTATGACATCTCCTAAAGTTTTGTGGAATTCTGCTGAGTCTAGATAGTTTTTTAATTTTTAAAATTTTTTTTTTTTTTTTTTTTTTTTTTTTTTTTTTTTGATAAAATGTAAAACCAGGGTCCTTAGGCTTTGATAGTGGTATTTATGTTCAAAAGAAATGGAATGAGACCCCCCACACCTTTGGACCAAGTTCTACTTTCACAATTGGACAAGTTTTGTTAAGTGTTTGTCCATGAGGAGTCCAAGTCAAGAAAAATCAACAAAATAATTGGCTAAATTAAAAAAGCCAAAATTGTAAAATGAGCAAAAAAAGTTTGAGAGAGAGTGGAAAAGGTTTTCTAACCTTTTTCCTAAGTTGAAAAGTAATTTTCCACTTAAAGACCCCCCCATTGTCTAGCCAACAACAACTTAAAGTGGTGTTTCCTAGCTAATTGACATGTGGAAATTAAAAAAATATTAAAAAAAACCACCCAAACCCTAAATTCGCCCTCCTATGTGTCTAATCCTAATGTTTGACCATAGAAAAAAGTGTTTTCCCTCTCACACCTCACCCCTCACCTACCTCTACCAAAACCCTAAAAGTGATTTTTCCTTTACTTTAGCGATTTCTCTTGGATGTGTGACATTTGTAACTCATCCAAGAGGGGTCTCTCTTGCTTCCCAAGCATAAAAGAAACCCCTCCCTCCCTCATTTCTCACCAATTCTATTGTTATTGTTACTCTACTCAAATTTCTCCTCCCTCTCCCATCTCTTCCATCTCTCTCCCCATTTTGCTCTAGTTTTGAGTTAAAGTTACACAAAAGCATTTGCAACCTCTACCATCAATAATAAAGGAACCTTTGGAGGATATTGTGTTTAATAGTATTCTTGAAAAAAAAACACTTTTTACAAGAGGTAATCTTGTTCATTTGTTTTCATTCTTCTTATGCATGCTTTGGAGATATATGTAGGAAGACAGCAAAGCATTTTGCATAGTGTAGGTCATGATAGCATTGTTTCAAGTAGTGATCCAGTGAGTTTCTAGTTGTTATTTCAAAGTAATTTGAGTTAATCTCTAGATCTACCCACTTCCTATTGTTTCTTGTAGCTTAGTTTGGAAGTTTGGCAAGATTATCTAGAGTTTTAAAAGAAGATTTCAGATCTGGAAATATTCCCTTTTGACCCATTTTCAATCGGCTCAAAATTTTGTATTTCATTTATGCACATTTCCATCATTTTTTTGGTATTCTAACACATAGAATAGTTCATAAATTGTTATTATATCTTGGTTGTAATTTCTTTTGGCAGAAAATTTCGTGTAAAAGAAGAAATTCTTCTTTAACATATTTTCACTTTGCAGGATTTCCAACAAGCTTTTGCTTGCCGATTTATTGCAGGTTAGCGACCAAGGAGGTGTCCAAGAGGCCATTTGTGGCCACATAAAGCTAAAGAACAACCTCCCAAAGTTGGGTAACAAAACAACATCTATTCTCTTCTATTCTACACATTGTAAGCAAGCCCAATGGAGTCCCAAAGGGCTTGCACTTCTGTAATAATTTTCTGCACTTTATTTTATTGTTTGCTCACATCTCATGAGAGGCTTCACAAGCCAACTCCCAAAATTGTAAGGCTAGGAAGTAGTGTTTATTCTCAGCAAGTTATTTTTTATTTGTTTGCCCCACATTTGTCATTAGGACACAAGCTGAGAGGCTAGGCTTTTTACTTTACTTTCAAGTTTTATTTTCATTTTCTTGTACCCACTTGTGCACAAAACCAGAAGGCTTTGTCCTCCATCTTGTGCACTTGTTGAGGTTGTTTAGTTTAGCTCTTCAACTCATTTTACTTCCTCTTTCATTTTTGTTTGTTCACACCTTGGTGAGTGCTTCTACATGCCAACCCCAAACCCAAGGCCAGATTATTAGTCTGCTTTTGTTTTGCCTTTCACATGCTTTCTTAAAATATTCAAAAATAAATCTAATCTAAGAAGTAATAACTTTGTGCTAGTTTAGGCCCATATATGGAGGCATAATCATTTTAATTTCTTTCATTCACTCTTCATTTCTCATCATAAGTCATTTTACTCTTTCAAGCACATTGTTATTTCAATTTATTTACATTCAAGTACTTTTACTTATTGCAAATTTATTTCAAGTAATTCATGCTCTTTCAAGTTTATATCTTCAAGTGCTTTTACTTTTTATGTCTTTCAATCTTATGAGCTTTGTATAATCTTGTGGTTTAGCTCAAGCACTTAAGTTTCTTGTAATTCTCTCAAGTACTTTCATTCTTGTAAGACTCTTACAAGCACTACTTTGCAATCACCTTCAACTAATCTAACTCAACTGAATCCAATCTCTAACTCAATTTTACCTGAAGTCTCATAGGGCCTAAAAATCAACAACCTATTTAACAGTCACCACTTACTCATTCAAACTTTTCCATCAAAAAAGGGAAATTAAGGAAGAAACAGGGGGTGCTAAATCAGGGACTTATCTCATGGCTTACGCCCCTCCCCTTGTGGAGTACTTTTTCCGGATTGACCTGTGAAGCTAGGGTGTGGTCTTGTTTGTCTCACTTATTGAGAACCCAACAACTATTTGGTACAAGCTGGGGGAGTTCTTTGCTGTCACTTGTCTGTGGGGATTCACTCTAACTTAACAATTTAATTAACTCTAAAATCAATCCAGCACTCTAACCTTGGGCAATCTATTTGGTTTTCTTTTATGGTTCATGCTTTAGTATACATTTGCAAGCACTTTAAATTTTACAATCTTCAAGCAAAGTTTACTTTAATGCGATTTGTGGATTGGACTAAGTGATTTAGGAAGCTGGGCGCTTTAGCCCTTGGAGGACTTTTGCCACGCTTTAATTTTGAGTTTGAGTTATCTTTTGATGTGATTGATCTCCATCCTTGAAGTTATGATCCTTTGGAGGCCTCTTCATTGTTTGGAGCTTGTGGTTGTGTATGCTATTGAAAACTTCCCCTTGAGCTATGACCCTTTGGAGGCACTCTTTGTCATAGCTATTTATGCTGTGGTTGTATCTTCTTTTGAGCATATCTCCTTTACCTGCATTCAAGTCATTTACAAGTTAGTTGTTTGGTTAATTGTTTTGTTTGTATAATTTGTATATCTTGTAATTGTATCTTCATTGTTGTATCATTTAGTTTCATTGTAACTTTGTAGATAGTTATTTCTTTCATTTATTTGTATCTAGCTTTCTTTTGTAACTCTTTTATCTAGTATTCTTTTGTAATTTTTGTTGTAATCTTTGTAAAACAAAACTCCCTCAAACTTAGTTGACCCCTTGCCCAATCTTAGGCACTAGTCCTAGTTGCCTTAGGGAAAGTATTTCTTTTGCATCTATAATCTCGCACTTTGCATTGTTGCTTTTTCATATAGGCTAGATCCCACAAACCTTCAATCAACTAAAATCAACTCCTAGAAATTAACTTTTAACTTCATACAGTAACTAGGGTCTACCCCCGTTGGCTTCCCTAAGAGTAAGCCTAGATGGAAGAGGTTCAAGTCGAAGTGACAGTGGGCTTTGAACCTAGGCATTGTGCCTCCAAGGACACACTAAGTGGCTTGGACTTAGCCCACGTTTGCAAGTGTGTATAAGGAGGGCAACAGTCCTTAGAGCAAGAAAGCCCCAAAAGCTTGCTCCAATACGATAATTCTTTCTCTTAATGTAAGAGGGGTAGGGGGTGCCCTAAAACAACTAGCCCCTAAAAGATCATTTACTATATATAAGCCTAATGTTGTAATGCTTCAAGAAACTCTATGTTTAGGATCCAAAGGCATTGAAATTTTGTCTTCCATGTGGATGGGTTGGAACTTTTGTTCTATTGATGCAGAGTGTTTATCTAAGGGTCTTGTGTCTAGGTGGAATGTTAGCATTGAATCCCTTTCCACTCATTTTATAAATGCAAGTATTGTTTTAGAAGGCAAAGCTAAGGACTTAAGTCAGGTGTTTAGGATGATTAACCTTTATGGACCTTATGGGGTCAAGAAACCATTCTAAGACCTCCTAAAGGATCATAAGGTGTTCAGGATGATTAACCTTTATGGGCCTTATGGGGACAGGAAAACATTATAAGACCTTTCAAAGGATCAAGAGTCTTTGATAGCAGATAATGTTATAGTTGGACGTGACATTAATTTGACTTTAAGCTCAAGGGAAAGTTGGGGTGAGGTAGCCAAGCCTCACCCTCTAGAAAACTATTTTTCTCAACTTTTCAAAGATTTTAAGTTGGTAGATGTTGAGCCTGTATAGGTTGTTCCCACCTAGAGAAATTCTAGGAGAGGCAAGGCTAGGACTTGAAAAATATTGGATAGGTTTCTAGTGGCTGAAAAGATTGTAGAGGAAGTTGTTAAGTTGAAGTCATCGGTTGGGTATGGAGGGTCCTTTGACCATTAGCCAATTCTATTCCAAATAGAAAAAGAGGATCAGAAGCCACCTACCCCCTTAAATTCAATCATGCCTTCAAAAATCTAATTCTCGAGTCGTGGAAAAAATATGATGCTTCTTTTGGAGACTCAACCATGCCCCAGTTCTCAAATAATTTAAACCAGTAAAAAAGGTGGTAGCAGCATGGGCTAGGGACAAGACAAAGGATAATAAAAGGAAGCTGACATAGATATTGCAAATCTTTTTGAACAAAATTCTAGTGGAGTGTTCTCAGAAGAGGAATTTATGACTCTTAAAGCCCTTGAAGGAAAAAAGAAAGATCTGTTAGAAATGGATGAGATAGAGTGGAGGCTAAAGAGCAGAGCAACTTGGTTGGCATAGGGTGACAACAACACTAATTTTTTTCACAATTATGCAAACTACAAAAAAAGTGTTAAACACAATCTCGGAAATTGGGTTGCTTGACGAAAACAGGGCCAAAAAAAAAATTCAAGCTCTTTTTAAGGATTTAGATAATGCAAATATAGAAAAATTAATGAAAGTGGTAAGGCTCTTTCTTAGATTTTTTGATGAAAGGATGAATGAAGAATTGGAAGAAGAGATTTCAAAGGGATAATTAAAGATTGTTCTACTTTCTTTGAGAAATGTAAAAAGTCTTGGGCCTGATAGTTGGACTGTTGAATTCATTCTAGGTTTTTATGAGTTATAGGAGGGGGAGCTTCTAAGAGTGTTTAGGAGACTAGAATTTCTAGGAAAATTTTAGGTGGCCTAAATTCTACCTTCATTGCGCTTTTTACTAAAAAGAATGATACTTCTACTTTTGAAGATTCCAGGCCTGTATCTCTTTACAACCTAATATATAAGATTATCTCGAAGGTTATTGCAAATAGATTGAAGAAGACTTTGTCAAATGTCATTTTGGAAAAACAATTTGGTTTTTTTTATAATAGACAAATTCATGATGTAGTAGGGACTGCGAAAAATCCCAAGCCCTAGGTGACTAAAGTCCTTATGATCTCAATCAAACAAGTGGATTGCCGAATTTAATTATTGCAGAAAATTTTCAAACCATAGCATTAATCACACAATAGCTGAAAATCAAATAGTGGAAGCATAAAAATAAATTTCAGACATACACCAGTAATTACTCCTTCAAATATGTTTTTCATTCCTTCGAAAAACTTACAAGGAAAGCTCCACAAGCTGCCCAAAAACAGCACTGCACGAATACCAAAAAATCACCTCAAATTGAGCAAATCAACCTATTGTACAACTGTACAACCTGTCCATACCGACTGTAAATAGGCCGGTACAGCACTAACTGTATGACTGTATCGATCTATACAATATTGTCCATATGACTATACAGACTTTCATACTGCTGTACAAAACTATTCCATACGACTGTACAGAATGTTACACGGGACTCCATGCTGCTAGAAACTGGATGCCTGCACTTTCTCCCTCTATGTCGCTCAACCTATTCAACTGCTCAAGTGTTCTCTTGTGTGTCTTAACTCTCTATCTTGACCTGTCTTTATAGTTTTAGCTGAGACCAAAACCCTAATCTATTTTTGAGATTACTCCTAGTCTAAGTCATGCATGCATGAAATACACTTTTTAAACTCAACTGCTAAAAATAAGACTTTCACTTTTTTAACTAAAGTGAATTACAAAATAGAATTACTTTTTCAAAAATAGAATTACTTTTCGAAAAATATCTCGAACTAATTCCTATTCGAACTACAATTCTCAATACTCCCTCTTGGCAAGGAAGGAATTATGCACCAATCCAAGTTTGTCTCTGAATGTGCTCCTAGGAGTCTCAACATGCTCTTGAGCATCCCGTAGTGATTGACTAAACCATCGAGGTCTCCTGACAGAAGTGCAAGGGGATACCGTTTGCCCTTCTCTACTTGAAGGTTGTTGTACTGCTCTCGAAATCATTAGTGATCCTAGCTCAACCTTCGAAGCTTCCTACTCCTTATCCTCTGTCACTAGATCTAGAATCTCCTTAGAACTATGCTTGCTACTTGGGAAAGCAACCATGGCATGCTTGCCAAGTGTGCACCCTCTACATACACCATGCTGCTCAACTCTTAACTCTGGAAGACCTATGACTATCTTCCTCAAAATAGGCAACAACTTGTGATGCAGGTGCCCCATCCTCTTGTGCCACAACTTGCACAAGTTGTCACTGTCGTGCACCAAGGCTCGAACAGGTTCACCTTGCAACCTGTACAACTTACCTTCTCTAACCCTTATTACCATAACTTGCTATGTATGGGCTAGATTCCTTCAGTCTAATGAGGACTTGTTGATTCTTGAACTCCACTGCAAATCCCTTATCCTCCATAACTGAAATGGAAAGCAAGTTCTTCCTGAGATCTAGTACAAACAAGACATCATCAAAATCTAAATAATTACCTTACTCGAGCTAGAAGGGAATAGTGCCAACTCCTGCTACTGGGTACTTGGCATCATCACCAAGTTCAACCTATACTCCTGAGACTGGCTTCTTCGGACTAGAAAACAACTACCGAGTTGATGTCATATGTCGAGATGCCCCACTGTCCACATACCATGCATTCCTTGGAATCATGCCGGTAGAACGGCAAGATACCAACAAGAAATCCTTCTCGAACTTGGCAGCAAACTCATTCATCTGAGTTTCTGCAGAGGCTACTACCTGCTTCTACTATTGCTCCCCTTTACCCTTCTTTTCTGGACATTGTGATGCATAATGACCGTACTTATGACAACTAAAGCACTGGATTTTACTCAAGTCCTTATTTCTTGGTTGTGAGGTTGAATCCTCACTCTTTCCCTTACCCTTATTGGGTCCTTTACCTCTGCCCTTATTTGACTGACCAAATAACACTAGGTTCTCTTCACCATCATCCTTGTCATCCTTTGACTCCATCTGAGTCTCCTCTTGGATACAATCATCCCAAAGCCTCTCAAAGTCAAGAAAGTTTTCCCGAGCACAAATACCTTTGACAAATGGTTCCCATGACGCTGGGAATCCATTTAGTGCCATGTTCACTAACTCTGCATCTTCAACTTTCTCCCCAACTACTGCAAGTTGATCACGAATTTGTGTGATCTTCATAAGGTAACTGGTGATTGTGTCTGATCTAGTCATCACTAGGGACCTAAGTTTGTTCCGCAATACCCTTCTATTTACGTTCTCACTCTGGTAGAGACTAACAAAGGCATTGAACATCTCCTTCGTCGTCTTCTTCTTGGATACATGAGGGACCAAATTATCCTTTATGACATCTAAGATCATCCACTTAGCCTTCACTTTCCTCTTGTTGTGAGCTACCAATTGTTGTGGATCTGTAGGCGGAGTCACAACATTTTTGATAATATCCCAGAGATCATTCTATTCTAGTAAGAGTGTAACCCTCACCTTCCATGATAAGAAATTCAAGGCACCATCCAATCTATCCTCAAACCTGAGGCACGTTGCTGCCATCTCTTAGATCTATTGCACAAAATCCCAAATCTGAAAATAAAACTTTGAAACCCTCTCACTGCTAGTCCTTCTTTGCAGTTGATTTACTACTGTAAATCCTAGAGAATCTCAATCAGAGAAATATGCTCTCATACCATGTGAAAATTCCCAAGCCCTAAGTGACTAAAGTCCTTATGATCTCAATCAAACAAGTAGATTGTTGATTTTAATTATTGCAATAATAAATTTCAGACCATAACATTAATCACACAATAGTTGGAAATCAAATAGCGAAAGCATAAAAATTAATTCCACACATACACTGGTAATTACTCCTTCAAATCTGCTTTTCATTCCTTCGAAAAA
Organism: Picea sitchensis; assembly: GCA_010110895.2. NCBI lineage: Eukaryota > Viridiplantae > Streptophyta > Pinopsida > Pinales > Pinaceae > Picea > Picea sitchensis. Next base: position 348 of record SNQJ01S0061456.1, on the reverse strand, counting down.
CTTACAAGGAAACCTCCACAAGCTGCCATGTTACCCCCTCTTACCTAGGGGTAACTAGAGGAGATCATGTCTCATGGTCCACAATGAAGACAGTGATCCCAGAAATGATCATCAGCATTCTCCACTGACTGCAGCCCCTCAGATGCCTCCCCCCTCATCCAGATCAGCTCCTGCACTTGATCAACATGGTTCATCCGATGATGGCGGTCCAACACACATGAGGTACACTAGTCATTGTTTCATATAAAGTGTCACATTTAATGCATTAGGGATTTAAGTGAGGATCATGGATTGAAGTCAAATAATGGATCATGATTGCTTGGAAGTTATGTTTTTTGCCTTGTTTCA
>SNQJ01S0061455.1:30660-41740 GCA_010110895.2 Picea sitchensis | reverse complement strand
TGTTTCACTAGGTCTTCTTGAATAACCTCTTTGTGTATGGCTCTCAAAGTAGTTATTGTTCTTGTTGTTAGCTCTGCAATTTACAGCTTTATGTCCAAAATTATTACAAGCATAACATAAACCAAAAAATATAGTTTGATACCCTAAAACGAAGATCGTATGTAAAAGTTACGACCCCGGGAAGTTGATGTACTAACTTATCCAGATGGGGCCCACATGACTTTTGGCGCTTCATCTCCTAGGGTTAAGTTTTTCGATGTCTAGGGTTTTTGGCATTCCTGTTTATTGTAAAAAGGCCTTCAAAGCCTCATTGTAATCATCTAATTGCGAATGAGTACAACTGTCACATCTCTTCTCAGAGATAAGCCACCACCCTCATTGTAATCATTTTCTTGCGAATGAACGCAACCCTCACATCACTTCTCAAAGATAAGCTGCCACCATTCCAACATGCTTGTTTCTGCTACATTTTAAAGTTTCATCTTATTTCCTTATTGAATAGAAAACCAGTTTTACCATATCTCGCACAAATCCTTCGACGGCTACCAACAGGTGACGCATCTTCTTTGAGTGGAGGTGCCACCCCCTTCAAGGTACAGATAAACTTCGATATTCTTATATTTGAAGGTCAGATAGACGCAGATGTTGTAGACAAGTGGTTGAATCTACTAGAAGGGTATTTTTCTATCCATAACTTTTCGAATAGAGAAATGATTACTTCTGCACTTCTCAAAGCCATTCCCCATGTCAAAGATTGGTGGGAAACTTTTTGTGAGCAAAAGGAAATAGAGGAACCCTCATTATTTATATTCACGACCACCTGGGAATCCTTCAGGGATGTTATTAAGGAACAATACTACATTGTCGAAAGTTATGATGACTTGTATACCAAATAGAACACACTACGAAAAGAAAGAGACCAAGGAGTTCCAGATTTCACAAATATCTTTCATACCTTGCGCACCAAGCTCGATATCAAATATTCAGAGCGACGTCTAGTGCTAAAGTATCGCGACGCTCTACATAGATACATACATACCTAAATGGAATTTTTGGACATCTCATCATTGGTCGCGGCCTACCGATATGTTGTCAAAATCAAGCAGAAGCTCAAACAAAAGACGCGAAAATTTGGGCCTGGGAACCCCGCACATAAAAAGCTAAGAAAGGGTGGCCCCAATCCATAGAACAAAGGACAAAGAAAATATGGACAGTATCAAGACGACTAGTCTAAGATGCAAGAAAATAAGGACACTGAAAAGACAAAGAAAGATACCAGGAAGTGGTGTGACTTCCATAAGAGCCCTTGGCATAACACGGCTGATTGCCGCTCAAAGCAGTCGCTAGTGGACAAAGTGAAATCCTCTGAATCAGATGTGGTTTTAGACTCTAAGCCAGAACTAGAAAGGGGAAGACGGATCATTGACGCGGAACCTAGTGCCACCGTTGCTACCACCACGCTCCAGCCTGGTGAACCAGATGAGCCAGAAGAAGGAGAATGCCTCTTCCATTCACAGATGTGGGTAAAAGGAAACCCACTGCACTTCATTGTTGATAGCGGTAGCCATAAGAACCTCATCTTAGTAGAGGTCGTCAAGTGGATGTCCCTACCAACAACACCGCACCCACAACCCTACACCATTGGATGGCTCCACCAAGGAAGTGATCTTTGCGTCAGCCAACAGTGTCGATTGTCATATGGCATCAAGCCCTTCAAAGATGAGGTATTGTGTGATGTTTCTCCTCTCTAAGTTTGTGATGTTCTTTTGGGCCAAACTTATTTAGGGAAACGTCATGTTGTATATGAGTCTAGGCCTTGTAGTGTTATTATTACTTTGAACAGGAAATTGTATAGAATACCCAAGGCAGTCCCACCTAGTGTTATTTCCTTGATCTCTGCTAAACAATCCAGTAAGGTCATCTCTCAGAAGGGTAAGTTTTTCTTCTTCATGATTCACTCTCAGAATAAGAGAAAGATAACAGCCACATCCAAGGTCTCTACGGCTGACCTCTCCACACAGTAGAAGCAAGTAGATAAGTTTGTGGAAGAATACTCAGATTACTGAGGTACCTCTGCACTGCCAGGTCAAGCACCCCATCGATCTGACCCCCGGTGCACCGCTGCCCAAAGGGGTAGTCTATCGCCACTCTCTATTAGAATATGAGGAGATCAAGCGATAGATCCAAGAAATACTCCACAAGGGGCACATCCGTCCCATCTCATGACCTTGCGGGAGCCAAATCATGCTGGTACAGAAGAAAGATGGAACCTAACGACTCTGCATTGATTACCAGGCTCTGATTAAAATCACAGTCAGAAACCGGTACCTGATTCCTCAAATCGATGACCTCGTTGATCAACTCATGGGGGCCAAATAATTCAGTAAGATTGATCTGAAGTCTAGCTACCATGAGGTCCGGATAGAAAAGACAGATGTATGGAAAAACGCCTTCAATTCAAAGGAAGGCCTTTTTGAGTGGTTTGTCATGCCCTTTGGCTTGGCAAATCCTCCAGCCACTTTCATGAGGATGATGGATGATATCCTGTGACCATTCAACAATACTTTTGTAGTGGTTTATTTCGATGACATTCTCATTTACAACAAGACTTGGGCCGAACACTTGCAGCATATTTAGCAGGTTCTGCACACCCTGCAACAGCACAAGCTATATGCCAACTTGGAAAAATGCTTCTTCGGCATGGACAGGGTCCATTACCTAGGCTACATAATTGATCAGTATGGCGTACATGTGGATCCAACAAAAATCCAATTCATTCGTGACTGGCTAGCCCCAACCACACTCACTGAGCTTCAGAGCTTCTTGGGCCTTGCCAATTTCTACCACAGCTTCGTGTTGGGATTCTCCCATATTAAATGGGCCCTCAACCAAATAGCTAGGGGTGGTGGTAAGGAGAAATTTGTGTGGGGTTGGTCCAAACAACAAGCGTTCGATGATTTGAAGTAGCGCTTGTTCTCAGCCCCAGTATTTTCATTACCATACCTCCAACAACCCTTTGATATCGAGACAGATGCTTCGGACTATGCGGTGGGCACCATTCTCACTCAGCACAGCCACCCTGTGGCCTATCATAGTGAGACACTATCAGATGTTATCTGTAAGTACCCTACTTATGACAAAGAAATGTACTCCATTGTGCAAGCCTGCTGCTAGTGGAGACATTACATTCTTGGGAAGGAGACAGTCATCCACACTGATCATAAGCTACTTCAGTTCATGTAGACACAAGGAAAATTGCATAATGATCACCATCAAAAGTGGTCCACATACTTGCAACAATTCCACCTCAACATCAAGTATAAAATAGGAAGCACCAATCGAGTCGCTGATTTCCTCAGCAGACTTCCAGTTGCAACACTCACCATGGTGCTAGACTCCTATGGCCATGAGACCTCTGTAAGGCACAACTCTATGAGACAGACCCAGACCTCGCCACCATCTATCAAATGTTGGGTGCAAACAAAGTTGTCGATAATTTCCATCTTTGGGATGGGTTGTTGTGTCGTATGGGCAATATCTGTGTTCCATCAAGCGAGCGAGCAAAGTTGATATGGGAAGCCCACTACAGTTGGGTTACAGGACACTTCAGCATCGAAAATACAGTGGCAATGCTACCGAAACACTTCTACTTGCTGAAACTTCTACAGAAGGTTAGCAAGTATATCAGGTCCTTCACTGCCTATGCTATTTCCAAACCGACCAATAAGAAATAGGGCATGTACACCCCTCTTCCTACTCCTGACAGGCCATGGGAATCCATCTCAATGGACTACATGTCCGACCTCCCGTCCACCAAGCGGGGAAATGACTGTGTTTTTTTTGTTGTTCATCTCTTTTCTAAGATGGTGATTCTAGTTGCCTACAAGAACAACATCACAGCAGAGGCCACTGCCAAGATCTTCTTTGAATGAGTCTGGGTACATTTTGGAATCCCACAAACCATTGTCTCATATCGAGACAGTCGATTTCTCAGCACGTTCTGGTCGAGCCTCTGGTCACTGCTGGACACCATGCTCACCAAATCCACGACCTTCCACCCCCAGATAGGTGTCCAAACCGAGGTCATAAATTGAATGATTGTGCATATCCTTCGCATGTATAATTCAAAGGACCCTCACACATGGGATGAGAGCCTTCCCTATGTCCAACATAGCTACAACTGAGCCATGCATAGCTCAACTGGCCACAGCCCCTTTCAGGTGGGGTTGGGATTCCAACCATTGGGTCCCATAGATGTTGCACTTCCCCTTGTGGTCACCTCGACTGACTCATCTCCTACTCCAACTGAAGCTAACAAAGCCACCCATTTCATTGAATAGATCCAACACATCCGCCAACATGTTCAGGATATCCTACAAAATTCCAATGACAAGTACAAGCAGCGCCATGATCAACATCGAGTGCCACATAAGTTTCAGGTGGGAAACAAATTTTGGTTGCACTTGTAGAAAGAACGCCTTATAGGACCCCATCAGAGGCTTCACCCACTCTGTTATGGGTCATACACCATCACCAAGGCCGTGGGGGATAATGCTTTTGAGCTCAACATTCCTCCTTTCCTTGGCCTACACCCGGTGTTCAATGTGGATCTCCTTCGCCCTTATTTCCCACCATTATTGGACACCTCAGACATAGCAGAACATTTGACAACAACAGAGGTCAACCCTGACTGCATACAATAGGAATCCAATGATCATATTGTGGACACATAGATCAAGGGCAGAATGATCGCCATCAAAACTGTTCCACATACTTGCAACAATTCCACCTCAACATCAAGTATAAAACAGGAAGCACCAATTGCGTCCCTTATTGCCTTAGTAGACTACCAGTCATGACACTCACCACGGTGCTAGACTCCTACGGCCATGAGAGCTTTGGATGGCCCCAACTCTATGAGATAGACCCAAACCTTGCCACCACCTACCAAATGTTGGGTGCAAACACAGTTGTCGATAATTTCCATTTTCAGGATGGGTTATTGTGTCGTCTGGGCCATATATGTGTTCCATCAAGTGAGCAAGTGAAGCTAATCTAGGAATCCCACTATAGTCAAGTGGCAGGACACTTTGTCGTCTAAAAGATAGTGGCGATGCTACAAAAACATTTCTACTGGTCGAAACTTCGATAGGAGGTCAACAATTATATCAGGTCCTGCACTACCTGTGCTATTTCCAAACCGACCACTAAGAAATAGGGCATGTACACCCCTCTTCCTACTCTTGACAGACCATGGGAATCCATCTCAATGGACTACATGTCGGGCCTCCCATCCACCAAGTGGGGAAATGACTATGTTTTTTTGGTTGTTGATCGCTTTTCTAAGATGGCGATTCTAGTTGCCTGCAAGAAGAACATCACAGCAGAGGCCACTGCCAATCTCTTCTTTGAACGAGTCTGGGTACATTTTGGAATCCCACAAACCATTGTCTCAGATCGAGACAGTCAATTTCTCAGCACATTCTGGTCGAGCCTCTGGTCACTACTGGACACCAAGCTCACCAAATCTACGGCCTTCCACTGCCAAACAGATGGCCAAACCGAGGTCGTAAATCGAATGATTGTGCATATCCTTCGCATGTGTAATTCAAAGAACCCTCGCACATGGTATGAGATCCTTCCCTATGTCCAACATAGCTACAATCGAGCCCTGCATAGCTCAATCGGCCACAACCCTTTTGAGGTGGGGTTGGGATTCCATCCATTAGGTCCCATAGATGTTGCACTTCCCCTTGCGGTCACCTCGACCTACTCATCTCCTGCTCCAACTGAAGCTAACAAAGCCACCCGATTCATTGAGAGGATCTAGCACATCCACCAACAGGTTCAAGATATCCTACAAAAGTCCAATGACAAGTACAAGCAATGCCATGATCAACATCGGGTGCCACACAAGTTTCAAGGGGGGCGAAAAATTTTGGTTGCACTTGCAAAAAGAACGCCTTAGAAGAACCCATCGAAATCTTCACCCAATCCGTTATGGGCCATACACCATCACCAAGGCTATGGGGGATAATGCTTTTGAGCTCAAAATTCCTCCTTTCCTTGGCCTACACCCAGTGTTCAATGTGGATCTCTTTCCCTCTTATTTCCCACCATTATTAGACACCTCAGATGTAGCAGAACATATGACACCAATAGAGATCAACCCCAACTGTATACAACATGCATCCAATGATCAGATTGTGGACACACAAATCAAGGGCACTCGACAACAAAGGATCCAGCTTTATCGAGTCGTCAAAGCAGGGCAGCTCCTGCACCAAGGCAAGTGTTTCACTTGGGGCCAAATTCAACCAAAATTTCCTCATCTTATGGGGGAACTCAACGCAATGGAGACCATTTCTTCCTAAGGAGGGAGTATTGATCCAAGTGGATATCGATGGCCACCCACCTTTTCCTATTAGCTCAAAATTGTTTTCTGGCAATTTTGGCAATTTACTATTTTTAGCAGTTTTAACTTCCGGGGCCATTTTGAGGGCTTACATGAAGGTTTTTTTGGGATAGATATTCTCAATTATAACCAAATGAATTATTTATCCCCTCAAATGAATCTCTTCGATGATACCTTTCCAATGGGCTATCATACACCTAAAACAAATATTGCATGCAAAAGTTACGACCCCGGGAAGTTGATGTACCAAATTACCTAGACGGGGCCCACATGACTCTTGGTGCTTCATCTCCTAGGGTTAGGTTTTTGGATGTCTATGGTTTTTGGAATTCATGTTTATTGGAATTCATGTTTATTGAATAGAAAACTATTTTTACTGTATCTATGTTATTTTGTAATAAGCACATGCTAATAATTTGTAGTCATTTTGTTCTGCTCATAAAAGTTACGACCCCGGGAAGTTGATACCTTTACAACGAACTATCATAGGCCTAAAATGGAGATCGTATGCAAAAGTTACGACCCTGGGAAGTTGATGTACTAACTTAACCAGACGAGGCCCACATAACTTTTGGTGCTTCATCTCCTAGGGTTAGGTTTTTGGATGTCTAAGGTTTTTGGCATTCCTGTTTATTGTAAAAATGCCTTCAGAGCCTCATTGTAATCATCTTCTTGCGAATGAGCGCATTCGTCACATCTCTTCTCAGAGATAAGCTACCACCATTTTATCAAGCTTGTTTCCACTGCATCTTATAGTTTCAGCTTATTTCTTTATCTAATAGAAAACTAGTTTTATTGTATCTCTGTTATTTTGTGTTAATAATCTGTAGTCATTTCGTTATGATCACAAAATCTGAATCAGTGGTATCATAGCAGTCTTCTCCTTGTCATCTTAATGCATGTCCCCAACGATGTCGGAGTAAAAAGAGTTGGGTCTCGAGCTTGTTTCTCTTGAGGACAAAAGCTCTCGCACACCCAAGAAACCTCTCATGGCAGGAGAAAAGAAAGATGATGGGATAGGAGATCCTTTCAAACTGTTGATTGTGGAATCCCTTAGGCAACAAAGGAACAAGATGATGGATAGTTTCGCACAAATCCTTTGACATCTACCAACAAACGACGCATCTTCTTCGAGCGGAGGCGCCGTCCCCTTCAAGGTACAAATAAACTTCGATATTCCTATATTTGAAGGTCAGATAGATGCAAATGTTGTAGACAAGTGGTTGAATCTACTAGAAGGGTTTTTTTCTATCCATAACTTTTAGAATAGATAAAATATTACTTTTGCGCTCCTCAAAGCCGTTCCCCATGTCAAACATTGGAGGGAAACTTTATGTGAGCAAAAGGAAATAGAGGAACCCTCATTATTTACAGTCACGGCCACCTAGAAATCCTTCAAGGATGATATTAAGGAACAATACTACCCTGTCGAAAGTTATGATGACTTGTCTACCAAATGGATGACACTACGGAAAAAAAGAGACCAAGTAGTGTCAGATTTCACAAATATCTTTCATACCTTGCGCACCAAGATGTGTATCAAATATTCGAAGTGACATCTGATGCTCAATAATCGCGGCGCTTTGCATAGATACACCTAGACTGAAATGGAATTTTTGGACATCTCATTCTTGCACACGGACTATCGATATGCTGTCAAAATCGAGCAGAAGCTCAAACAAAAGATGTGACAAATTGGGCCTAGGAACCCCTCACAACAAAATCCAAGAAAGGGTGGCCCCAACCCACAGAACAAATGATAGAGAAAATATGGAAAGTATCAAGACAACCAGTCCAAGCGAAAAGCAAAGAAGGACACCAGAAAGACAAAGAAATATACAGGGAAGTGGTGTGACTTCCATAAGAGCCCTTGGCATAACACTGCTGACTACCGCTCAAAGCAGTCATTGGTGGTGGAAGTGAAAGCCTCTGAATCAGATGTGGGTTCAGACTCTGAGCCAGAACCAGAAAGGGGAAGACGGATCATTGGTGCAGAACCCAGTGCCACTATTGCTACCACCAAGCTCCATCCTGGTGAACCAGATGAGCCGGAAGAAGGAGAACGCCTCTTCCATTCATAGATGTGGGTAAGAGGCACCCCGCTGCACTTCATCGTTGATAGTGGTATCCAGAAGAACTTTATCGCAGCAAAGGTCGTCAAGCAGATGTCCCTGCCAAAAACACCGCACCCACAACCCTACAGCATTGGATGGCTCTGCCAAGGAAGCGATCTTCGCGTCATCCAATAGTGTCAACTATCGTACGACATCAAGCCCTTCAAAGACAAGGTATTGTCTGATGTTGCTCCTCTCAAAGTTTGTGATGTTGTTTTGGGCCAACCTTATTTATGGAAACTTCATGTTGTATATGAGTCTAGGCCTCGTAGTGTTATTATTACTTTGAACATGAAATTGTACAGGATATCCGAGGCAGTCCCACCTAGTGCTATTTCCTTGATCTCTACTAAGCAATGTAGGAAGGTCATCTCTTAGAAGGGGAAGTTTGTCTTCTTTGTGATTCTCTCTCAAAATAAGCGAAATATCATAGCCACAGCCAAGGTCTCTGCGATCGACCACTCCACATAGCAGAAGCAAGTAGATAAGGTTGTGGAAGATTACTCAGATTATCGGGGTACCTCTTCACTGCTAGGTCAAGCACCCCATCGATCTGACCCCTAGCGAACCGCTGCCCAATGGGCCAGTCTATTGTCGTTCTCTGTTAGAGAATGAAAAGATCAAGTGATAGATCCAAGAATTTCTCCACAAGGGGCACATTTGTCCCAGCTCATCACCTTGCAGGAGCCCAATCGTGCTGGTACAGAAGAAAGATGGAACCTGGCGACTCTGCATTGATTACTGAGTTCTAAATAAAATCACAGTCAGAAACCAGTACCTGATTCCCTGAATCGACGACCTCCTTGATCAACTCACAGGGGCCAAATACTTCAATAAGATTGATCTGAAGTCTGGCTACCACTAGGTCTCGATAGAACATACAGATGTATGGAAAACCACCTTCAAGTCAAAGGAAGGCCTTTTTGAATGGTTGGTCATGCCCTTTGGTTTGACAAATGCTCCAGCCACTTTCATGAGGATGATGGATGATATCCTTGGACCATTCACCAATACTTTTGTAGTGGTGTATCTAGATGACATTCTCATTTACAGCAAGACTTGGGCCGAACACTTGTAGCATATTCAACAGGTTCTACACACCCTGTGACAACACAAGCTATATGCCAACCTAGAAACATGCTCCTTCGGCATGGACAGGGTCCATTACCTAGGCTACATAATTGATCAGCATGGCGTACATGTGGATCCAGCCAAGATCCAAGTCATTCGTGACTAGCTAGCCCCAACCACACTCACTGAGCTTCAGAGCTTCTTGGGCCTTGCCAATTTCTACCGCAGGTTCGTGTTGGGATTCGCCCATATTGCATGGGCCCTCAGCCAAATAACCATAGGTGGTGGTAAGGAGAAATTTGCAATGGGTCAGTCCCAACAACAATCGTTCGATGATTTGAAGCAGTGCTTGTGCTCAACCCCAGTACTTTCACTACCAGACCTGCAACAACCCTTTGAGATCGAGACACATGCTTCAGACTATGCGGTGGGTGTCGTTCTCACTCAACACAGCCACCCCGTGGCCTATCATAGTGAGACACTATTAGATGTTGTTTGTATACCATAATTATGACAAAGAAATGTACTCCATTGTGCAAGCCTACCGCCAGTGGAGACATTACATTCTTGGGAAGGAGAAATTCATCCACACTGGTCATAAGCCACTGCACTTCATGTAGACACACAAAAAATTGTAGAATGATCGCCATCAAAAGTGGCCCACATAATTGCAGAAATTCCACCTCAACATTAAGTATAAAACAGGAAGCACCAATCGTGTCACTGATTACCTCAGCAGACCTCCATTCACAACACTCATCATGGTGCTAAACTCCTATGGCCATGAGACCTCTGGATGGCCCCAACTCTATGAGAGAGACCCATACCTCGCCACCACCTACCAAATGTTGGGTGCAAATGTAGTTGTCGATAATTTCCATCTTCAGGAGGGGTTGTTGTGTCGTTTGGGCCATATCTGTGTTCCATAAAGAGAGCGAGTGAAGCTGATCTAGAAATCCCACTACAGTCAGGTGGCAGGACACTTCGACGTCAAAAAGACAATGTCGATGCTACAAAAACATTTTTACTGGCCGAAACTTCGACAGGAGGTCAGCAAGTATATCAGGTCCTGCACTTCCTACGCTATTTCCAAAATGACCACTAGGAACTAGAGCCTGTACACCCCTCTTCCTACTCTTGACAGGCCATGGGAATCCATCTCAATGGAATACATGCCGGGCCTCCCATCCACTAAGCGGGGAAATGACTTTGTTTTTGTTGTTGTTGATCGCTTTTCCAAGATGGCGATTCTGGTTGCCTGCAAGAAGAACATCACATTAGAGGCCACTATGAGGCTCTTCTTTGAATGAGTCTGGGTACATTTTGGAATCCCACAAACCATTGTCTCAGATCGATATAGTCAATTTCTCAACACATTCTAGTCAAGCCTCTGGTCACTGTTGGACACCAAGCTCACCAAATCCACGACCTTCCACCCCCAGACAGATGGCCAAACCGAGGTTGTAAATCGAATGATTTT
>SNQJ01S0061455.1:0-23978 GCA_010110895.2 Picea sitchensis | reverse complement strand
AAAGGCCTTTAGAGACTCATTTTAATCATCTTCTTTCGAATGAGCACAGTCATCACATCTGTTCTCATAGATAAGATGTTGCCATTCCAGCAAGCCTGTTTTCGCTGCATTTTGCAGTTTCAACTTATTTCCTTATTGAATAGAAAACTAGTTTTACTGTATCTCTTTTATTTTGTGTTAAGCACCTATTAATAATCTGTAGACATTTTTTTCTACTCATAAAATCTGGATCAATGGTATCAGAGCGGTCTTCTCCTTGTTGTCTTAATGCATGTCACCAACGAGGTCGGAGTACAAAGAGTTGGGCCTCGAGCTTGTTTCTCTTTAGGGCAAAACATATCGCATGCCCAAGTGACCTCTCATGGAAGAAGAAAATAAATATGATAGATCAGGAAATCCTTTCAAACTATTGATTGAGGAAGCCCTCACACAACAAAGGAACGAGATGATGGATAGTTTCGCGCAAATCCTTCGGTGGCTAACAACAGACCATGCATCTTCTTTGAGCAGAGGCACCACCCCCGTCAAGGTACAAATAAACTTCAATATTCCTATATTTTAAGGTTAGATAGACACATATACTTTAGACAAGTTTTTGAATCTACTAGAAGGGTATTTTTTTTTCCATAACTTTTTGAATAGAGAAAAGATTACTTTTGCACTCCTCAAAGCCGTTCCCCATGTCAAAGATTGGTGGGAAACTTTCTGTGAGAAAAAGGAAACAAAGTAACCCTCATTATTTACAGTCACAGCCACCTAGGAATCCTTCAGGGATTCTATTAAGGAAGAATACTAGCCTGTCGAAAGTTATGATGACTTGTATACCAAATGGACCACACTGCGAAAAAAAAGAGACCAAGTAGTGCCAGATTTCACAAATATATTTCATACCTTGCGCACCAAGCTGGGTATCAAAGATTCAGAGCGACATCCGGTGCTCAAGCATCACAACTCTCTGCATAGATACATCCATACTGAAATGGAATTTCTGGACATCTCATCCTTGGGTGCGGCCTACCGATATGTTTTCAAAATCGAGTAGAAGCTCAAACAAAAGACGTGACAATTTGGGCCTGGGAACCCATCACAGCAAAAGCTAGGAAAGGGTGGCACCAACCCAAAGAAAAAAGGATAGAGAAAATATGGATAGTATCAGGACAACCGGTCTAAGCCGAAAGCGAAGAAGGACACCAGAAAGACAAAGAAAGATACCAGGAAGTGGTGCGACTTCCATAAGAGCCCTTGTCATAACATTGTTGACTGCCACCCAAAGCAATCACTGGTGGCCGAAGTGAAAGCCTCTGAATCATATGTGGTTTCCGACTCTGAGCCAAAACCAGAAAGGGGAAGACAAATCATTGATGCGGAACCCAATTCCACCGTTACTACCACCAAGCTCCAACCTGGTGAGCCAGACGAGCCAAAAGAAGGAGAATGCCTCTTCCATTCATAGATGTGGGTAAAAGGCACCCCGCTGCACTTCAGCATTGATAGCGGTAGACAGAAGAACCTCATCTTAGCAAAGTTCATCAAGCGGCTGTCCCTATCGACAACGCCACACCCACAACCCTACACCATTGGATGGCTTCACCAAGGAAGCGATCTCTGTGTCAGCCAACAGTGTCGACTGTCGTACGACATCAAGCCCTTCAAAGATGAGGTATTGTGTGATGTTGCTCCTCTCGAAGTTTGTAATTTTCTTATGGGCCAACCTTTTTTATGGAAACCTCATGATGTATATGAGTCTAGGCCTCATAGTGTTATTATTACTTTGAATAGGAAATTTTACAGGACACCCGAGGCAGTCCCACCTAGTGCTATTTTATTGATCTCTACTAAGCAATGCAGGAAGGTCATCTCTCAGATGGGGAAGTTTTTCTTCTTCATGATTCGCTCTCAGAATAAGCGAAAGATCACAGCCACATCCAAGGTCTCTACGGCCGACCTCTCCACACAACAGAAGCAAGTAGATAAGGTTATGGAAGAATACTCAGATTACCGGGGTACCTCTGCAATGCCAGGTCAAGTACCCCATCGATATGACCCCCGACGCACTACTGCCCAATGGGCCAGTCTATCACCGCTCTCTATTAGAGAATGAGGAGATCACATGACAGATCCAAGAACTTCTCCGCAAGGGGCACATCCATCCCAACTCATCACCTTGCGGGAGCCCAATCATGTTGGTACAGAAGAAAGATGGAACCTGATGAATCTGTATTGATTATCGGGCTCTGAATAAAATCACAGTCAGAAACTGATACCTGATTCCCTGAATCAATGACCTCCTTGATCAACTCACGGGGGCCAAATACTTCAGTAAGATTGATCTGAAGTTTGGATACAACCAGGTCCCGATAGAATAGACAGATGTATGGAAAATCACCTTCAAGTCAAAGGAAGGCCTTTTTGAATGGTTGGTCATGCCCTTTGGTTTGACAAATGCTCCAGCCACTTTCATGAGGATGATGGACGATATCTTGCGACCATGATCAACATTGGGTGCCACATAAGTTTTAGGTGGGCGACAAAGGTTGGTTGCAATTGTAGAAAGAATGTCTTACAGGACCCCATAGGAAGCTTTGCCCACTCAGTTATGGGTCATACACCATCACCAAGGCCATGGGGGATAATGATTTTGAGCTCAACATTCTTCCTTTCCTTGGCCTGCACCCGGTGTTCAACGTGGATCTCCTTCGCCCTTATTTCCCACCATTGTTGGACCCCTTGGACATAGAAGAATATCTAACAACAACAGATCTCAACCCTAACTGCATACAATAGGCATCGAATGATCATATTGTGGACACACAGATAAAGGGCACTCGACAACAAAGGATCTAGCTTTATTGAGTCGTCAAAGCAAGGCAGCTCCTACACCAAGGCAAGTGGCTCACCTAGGGCCAAATTCAGCAGAAATTTCCTCATCTGATGGGGGAAGTCAATGCAATGGATACCACTGCTTCCTAAGGAGGGAGGATTGATCCAGGTGGATATTAGTGGCCACCCACCTTTTCCAACTAGCTCAAAATAGTTTTTTGGCAATTTTGGCAATTTACTATTTTTAGCAATTTTAACTTCCGGGGCCATTTTGAGGGCTTAAATGAAGGTTTTTTGGGATAGAAATTCTCAATGATATTCAAATGAATTATTGAGCCTGCAAAATGAATCTCCTTGATGACACCTTTCCAATGAGCTATCATACACCTAAAACAGAGATCGTATGCAAAAGTTACGACCCCGGGAAGTTGATGTACTAACTTACCCAAACGGGGCCCACATGACTTTTGGCGCTTCATCTCCTAGGGTTAGGTTTTTCGATGTATAGGGTTTTTGGAATTCCTGTTTATTGTAAAAATTCCTTCAGAGCCTCATTGTAATCATCTTCTTTCCTTATTGAATAGAAAACCAATTTTACTGTATCTTTGTTATTTTGTGTTAAGAATTTGTTAATAATCTATAGTCATTTCATTTTTCTCATAAAATCCAGATCACCAAATGGGATCTAGAAACTGATCATTCTCCTCCGTCCATGAAGGAGTCTGATCTAGGTCTGTAGTAGCATGTTGGATAGATTGATAAGCGACCTCAGCTGTATACAAAAACATAGCCATCTTTGCATGCACATGACCCTCCACCGATTTGCATGGTGAAGATAACACCAATGAATCTTGTAAATACGAGGTTCTAAATGAACCGACTCTTGTAACAGGGATCAAAGAGATTGAATTTTGGTAGTCAATCGAGGTAGCTCAAATATAATATATCGGTGCATAAAAATCAAAAGTTCCCATAAGCATAAAATACATTCCACAACCAATACTCTTAGTTGTCGTCTGAGAGTTTTCAATCCACAACACTGTGGATCTAGGATTTTTCACCAAGTCAGTGCAGTTGAAATCCAATTGGTCGATGGTTATAATATTCCCCTCATGGGGAAAGCACAAAATTCAAAACACCAAAAAAATGACAGTCTTCATTGCATAGGTCCAAGTCCTTCCTTACAACATATTATAGTCGGGGGGCGTGTCGACTACTTCAAATTCTATAGAAAGAGACTTTACTCCTAACTAAACCAGGAAGGAGGAAATAATTATGTGTGGTCTGAACGATCGTCCATAAAAAGTGGTCAAAAGAGTAGGAGAAGTTGTAAGTTCTAGAGAGCCAATGGATTTCCAACATGTAAGAGACATGACACACATCGAAGCACCTTTGTCAATGGCAGTCCTCCTAATAAGATGTTTTGTGTAAAAAACATTAATCTAGAAGCCTACATGATAATGAAAGTAACCCTTCACTTCAGTAGTGTTAAACTTCATAACGAGGTGGCTGGAAGAGTCAGTATCCCTAATCACAAATAACAATGTGGCTTGTTGTGTAGGGCAACTTTGGATCACTTCTAAGGTAGACATCGTACAAGGTGTTTGAGCTAAGTTCTCAACAATAGAGTAGTTGGGAGCAACTCGGGCATTAGGATTGTGCGACGCCCTTTTGTACACACCTTTCGGTATGTGTGGCATTGTTTCTTTCTTAGGTTTCTCTATATGTAGAGGTCCCTTAGGATCTAAAGTCTCTTTTCCTTTTGAGGTCAACTCAATATTACTATAATCGCAAGACCTAGTCAACAAATCCACCTCTTCTTCTTTCGTATGATTGACCATATGAACAACCGATTGATATGCCTCTGACAAGGGTGCACTTGAAGTGCCCCATTGCGGATTTGAAGTG
Organism: Picea sitchensis; assembly: GCA_010110895.2. Lineage (NCBI taxonomy): Eukaryota > Viridiplantae > Streptophyta > Pinopsida > Pinales > Pinaceae > Picea > Picea sitchensis. The sequence continues at coordinate 19,250 of SNQJ01S0061455.1, read as the reverse complement.
GAAGATCCACCCTTCATATTTTTCCCTTGTCGGAACAAATTTTTCAACACAGTAGGTTGTTGTTATTGTGGTCGTTGTTTTATCAGAAGGTTGGCTTCTTCCATCTATGGGAATTGATTATTAAAGTGATCACCCCCACAAATCTTGCATGGGAATTTCACTTTGCTCTTTTCTTTCTTTTCCCCCTCAACATTATTAGCAACATTTTTATCGTTACCCCCACTACCTTTCTTTCACCTACCTCTCTTTTTTCCTCTGGGCTACTGAGGACCCTTTGGAGTCCTCGAATGCATAGTGTGTATGTTAATGTTTATTCCATTATTATGGTTCTTTACTTTTCAATAGATAATAGAAACATAAGAACAAGATCATTGAGAAATACATATCCACAAGAGACACAACATTTATCCTGGGAAACACTCTAGGGGAAGAAAACCCAGCAAAAATTCCTTATTATAGATTGCCAATACAATTTCAAGAGATAACTGAGACCAATACAGAAATTCCTCTCCAAAAGATGCGCCACTCTTCTATCTCTCTCTTCTTTACTGGTAAATTGAAACTTGTCTCTTAAAATGAGCAAGTGTGTTGTGTGTCAAAGTGAGGCACTGGCCTCTCTATATATACAAGTTTGGCACATGTGAAGGGGGCTTCACTGGCAAGGCCAACTTCTCACTCTGGGTGGGTAAACCCACCTTTAATATATTTCTGGGTCTCAATAATAACTGCTGGGGCCGACTTCTTATTCTGCCTATTATATTTGTTTGTTGACCAATCCGCAAAAGGGGATTTGGTCCTAGTACAATTACCGACGTGATCAATCCTCAATGGGGATTGATCCTATGAATAATATATCAATAATAATAAGAATACTCTTTGCAGTTACATTATTTCAACACTCCCCCTTAACAAAAAAGGGTATTCTTCAGCAGCATCAGGTAAGAGAGAGATCTTCATCATTAGTGGCATCAAGAGGACAGTATTGTCAATATCATCTTGGAACATTGGCTGGAATATCTATAATTCATCCAAATTTTTCTTCATCGGCAACATCGTCATTCTCGAAAGAATGCTATCATCATCTGCATCAATATGTATCAGTATAAAAATGATACCTCATCCCAATACTAGACTAGCTCTGTGTCACAGTTGTTAAGCTGGTAGCTCAATTCTAGTCTTGTATTAGTATAAAACTGATACCTCGTCACAATACCTGACTGGCTCTATGTCATAGCTGTTAAGGTGGTAGCTCAGTTCTAGTCTTGTATCAGTATAAAACTGATACCTCATCACAACACTAGGTTGTCTCATCACTAGACTGGCTCTGTGTCATAGCTGTTAAGTTGGTAGCTCAATTCTAGTCTCATCACAACACTAGGTTGACCTATCACTAGACTGGCTCTGTGTCACAGCTGTTAAACTGGTAGCTCAGTTCTAGTCTCATCACATCATCTTGCTTTACATCTAAGGATTCAATCAGTGTGTAAGGAACAAATCATCTTGCATCACGTTTGATGATCCGATCAAAAGCAAGGAACAACACAAGTCAGTGAGCAAGGAACAAATCATCTTGCATCATGTCTGACTATCCACACAAGTTAGTGAGCAAGGAACAAAACATCTTGCATCACGTCTGACTATCCAATCACAAGTCAGTGAGCAAGGAACAAACATCTTGCATCACGTATGACTATCCAATCACAAGTCAGTGAGATGGGAACAAACATCTTGCATCACGTCTGACTATCCAATCACAAGTCAGTGAGCAAGGAACAAACATCTTGCATCACGTCTGACTATTCAATCACAATTCAGTGAACAACATAAGTCAGTGAGCAAGGAACAAATCATATTGCATCATGTTTGACTATTCGGTCACCAGTCATCTTGCTTTATATCTGAGGATCCAGTTAGTGTGCAAGGAACAAATCATCTTGCACCATATCTGACTATCCGGGAACAAGTAAGGAACACATCATCATCTACTCCCCCTTTCGAGGAGGGTCCTTTCAGACTATGCCAAGCTTATCTTGGAAGCACTCAAACTTTACACGAGATAGGGGCTTCGTCAACACATCAGCAACCTGTTCATCTGTGCTAATGTACTGGAGCTTTAGGGCTCCTCTTTGTACCATGTCGTGGATGAAATGATAGCGAATCTCTATGTGCTTCGACCTGTCATGGAATACAGGATTCTTTGTCATCTTTATGCAGCTCTGGTTGTCACATAGGACTAAGGTTTCTCCCATCTCTAAGTCAAATAGGTCGGTCAACAACTTTCAAAGCCATATAGCTTTGTAGCTAGCATAACATGCGGCAATGTACTCTGCTTCTGTTGTGCTGAGAGAAATATTGGATTGCTTCCTACTCTGCCATGAGATCATGGTTGATCCCAAACTGAAACAACATCTGGAAGTTATTTTTCTATCAGCAATGCTTCCTACCCAATCTGAATCAGTGTATCCACTCAATGTGAAATCATGATCTCCATCATAACTGAGACCATAATCTATTGTACCCTTAAGGTACCTCATCACATGTTTTGCAGCCACTAGGTGAACATGTCTGGGTTCCACCAGAAACTGACTCAGGGTGTTCACTACAAAACAAATGTCTGGTCTGGTGTTCATCAAGTACATCAACGATCCAATAATCTGTCTGTATAGTGTGGCATCAATCAAGTCTGACGAAGTATCGACCAGCAACTTCAACTTCGCTTCCATGGGTGTGTTCATGGGCTTGCATTCCAACATGTCAAATCTCTTTAGGATTTCGACTGTATACTTCCCTTGGTTAAGGAAGATCCTCTCAGGACTCTGCCATATCTCTAGGCCTAGGAAATTGATCAGAATCTAGACCAGGGGTCAAATTTTAGCTCAAAAATCAACGTTCTCTGAATTGCCTCAAAACGAATGAGAGCGTATCCCTCATCATCATGAACCCAATGCAACTCATTTCATCTCAAACGGACATAGGGAGTGAGAGATATCACGATCTATTTGAATCATCAAACAGGGAAAAAAAGGGACGCTGACTATGCAGGTCGTACAGTCCGTACATGCTGACGTGGCAGGGGTACAACCGCTGACGTAGAAGAGGTGACGTGGCTTGATCGTACATGCTGATGTGGTATTTTATTAATGACAGTTGTGGTTGAATCATTTGATGACACGTGGCAATTTCTTGGCAAATGTTATGGTGCCACGTGGCCCAGTCATGGGCTTCCACGTGGCACCCCTTTATTGGCTATTGGTTTATTGGTTTATATTGGTTTATAAATCAAAATTTTATGAGTCCGTGGGGGTCGAACCCTGGACCTCCCCTTTTGGCGCCGTGATTTGGTAGAGTGTGGGCTACCACTAGCCCACACGGTGGTTCTTAATAACCATATGCCTTTTAATTTATTTAAAGTCGAGTTATATGTTAAATGGCGAGGGGTCGGGCCGGGGCTTAGCCTCGACCCACAGTTTTATACGTTGAATTATATGACCAATACATTTGTTAAATGGTGCGCGGGGGTTTTGAAATATGGTCCGTGGTTTCGTCATTCAGGCATGTGACCAGTGGTTACACAATTCACGCGTGAGTTTGTATTTCAAACGGAGCTAGCCCCCAGTTTCAATGCTTTTACATATGTCTCTACCCTCCGTGGAATGGCGCGTGCGGGATTTATGTTTTCAAATGTGTATAGCGCCTGGTTTCATAGATACACACATATGACCTTGACTCACATGCTTTTGCATGCAGATTCAAAACTAATCAAACGGTTAACACCCACACAACTAGACACTTGTCAAGCGCTCGTTCCACATTGGAACTGAGCCCCGAAATTGCGCTAGGACGTGGCCATATGGTCCCCCATGCGCCCAACACCTTCATCCTTGGGGGCTCAAAATCCACTAACGGTGCGACATTTTGGCACCAATTTCGGAATGCGCACGGGTGCTGGGTTTAGGCATGGGAAATGCCCAGAAGCTAGGTTACACTCACATAGGTGCAAAATGGCGAACTAGAGACTGCAAGCTTGGAGGAGGAAAATGGAGTAGGCCTATCTTCTTCAGTTTTTGGCCAAATGAGGTGCCAAAAAATCCCAGCTAGGGGTTGTTGGATGTTCTGAATCCATTGTCATTGTTTTCACAGCTATTTGAAGACTTCTTTTGCAGGTTTTTAACCATTGAAGTTTCAGGAAGCTCCAGGGAGCTTGAAGCCCTCATTGTTTGAGGTCATACACAGATGAGCCTATGTTTGTTTTCTATGATTGAATAATCATTTTTGGCTAATTATTATGTTCTGAACATTTTGGGATAGGTTTCAGATCCATTAGAGGACTTTTACAGGTGTTTTTTCCACAGAGAATCCCAGGGAAGCTTAAGGCCACATGAAGAAGAGGTCATGCCGGGATGAGCCATGGTCCGTTTTCAGAGTTTTATTAGTCATTTTTGGGGTTTTTTTGTATTCTAAACCCAATGGTACAGTCTGTAAATCCATTGGAGTTGAGAAGCATCTTGTAAAAGAACATTTGACAAACTAATCCCAGAGAGCCAAGTCCATTGAAGGAGGCTCAAGGAGATGTAGCCCAGAGAGAGGTGAACTCCTTTATCATCTTGTTATTGTTGTGAGTTTGATAAGTTATTTGCTGCAAGTTATGTTGTTGTGTATTTGATTAAAGCACATATTTAACCTTTTAAAAGAACATTTCCTCACACATGAACATTTAAAAGAAGAAGCATGAACTTAACACATAAACCATCTTCCATATTTTAACACATGAAGCAAGGTCCTGTAAAGTTTATTTTATTGAGGTAGAGGGTGCTTGCATCGCATAAAAAGTCATCCTTCTATTTTCAGATCAGAAATAGTGCATTAGGCCAAGGTCTTTCATCTCAAATTCTGAAGTGAGTCTCTTTTTACATTCGGTGATGAGCTTTTCTACTCTAGTTAAGAATAAGTCATCCACATACAACAATAGTATTACTGGCTCATCATTCATAATTTTGAAGTAGAGATTTGAATCAGCTTTACTCTTGGTAAAGCCCAAGCTCGTCAAGAAACTGTCTATACGGCCATACCAAGCTCTAGGAGATTTCTTTAATCCATATAAGACTTTCTTCAATTTGCATACATGAGACTTTTTGTCTTCAACCTCAAATCCTTGGGGTTGCTCTATATACACTTCCTCTTCAATAACACCGTTCAGGAAAGTTGTCTTCACGTCCATCTGATGCAACTTCCATTTTATCTTAGCTGCAAGAGCTATGATGGTTCTAATCAAAGTGTATTTGGCTACAGGAGCGAATGTCTCTTCATAGTCAATGCCTTCTTTATGGGAAAAGCCATGAGAAAAAAATCTTGCTTTATATTTCTCAATACTTCCATCAATAGCATGTTTTATTTTGAAGAGCCATTTTGACGATACCACATCCTTACTTTTTGGTCTGGGAACTATTTCCCATACATAATTCTTTATTATGGATTGGTATTCCTCTGTCATGGCATCTGCCCATTATTTCTTCTGAATGGATTCTTCAACACAGGTAGGTTCCTCTTCTAGGAGATCACACATCAAAGTTGTATAACTGGAGAATGGATTTGGTCTCTTCACTTGTCTCGAGGTTCCTTCTGGAACACCATACTTCTCTCCATATTGAATAATCTCTCTAGCCCAATATGGATTTCTTTTATGGGAGAAGGTCATTTGAGGAGGTTCTTGAGCTTCAGAAATACCATGGTCTTCAAGAATTCCTTCATCAGGAGAAGTTACGACTTCCCTCATTAGTTCTGCAACTCTGGGAACCTCTCTGACAGCAGTTTTAGGTTCCTCTTCATATACTTCTTCAAGCTGGAATCTTCTTGATTTATTAAGCATTGTATCTTCATCAAAGGTTACATCCCTGCTGATCTCAATGTGACGGTAACCTAGTATATAGATTCTGAAGACCTTGGAGACCTCACAGTATCCCACAAAAATTCTCTTCTTTCCTGAGGGTTCCATCTTGTTTCTCTTTTCTTTTGGTATATGAATAAAAACTGGACAGCCGAATATTTTAAGATGTCTTACCTCTGGCTTCTTTCTGGTGAACATCTCTTCAGGGGTCTTGACATTCTTCCCTTGTGCCCATCCATTGCATGTGCATGGTAGCACCTTGTAGTTGATGTGAGCTAATTTTCTATGCCAAAGTTTACATCAGTTCTTAATGGGTCATAGTAGTTTCTAAGTGACCCTTTATTCCATGCCTTCTTTTCTTTCACAATACATGGTCTTTAATATGTTCTCTTATCATATTCATAGGTGGATTATCTTCAACTGCATGGGCATGATACCTCTTTTGTTTCTTCTTGTATTCTTCTCGTCTGACGGGACAGAATCTTGCCATGTGTCCCATCTTGTCACAATTATAGCATTGTATGGATGAGTAGTCTCACTCTTTTCGTTGTCCCTTCTTTTGAAATCTCTTTGGATGAGATTCTTTATTATTGAACTTGTTCAATGATTGAGGATATTTATGAGTATCCTTTTGGAAGTGAGGTTTCTTCCTTCCTCTTTTGGTGTGAGTATCTAGGGCTTGATCATCTTCCCTTTCTAGTAGTTCTTCACGGTTAGCTACCCTTGTCTCTTCTTGAATGCATTCTTCCCATAGACTATCAAACTGCAACTTCACGGATCTGGCACATATCATTTGAATGAATGCATCCCAAGGTCTTGTAAGACCATTTAGGGCTATCATTATGAATTCATATTCATCTATGATATCTCCAATTTATTTTAACTATTCTTTAATCTCGGAGATTCTGGAGAAGTACTCTTGAATCGTTTCTCCTTTCTGCATATTTGTGTTCTTCAGTTGAGATCTTAGATTCAACTTTTGGTTGATGTTCTTTCCTTTGTATAATTTTCTTAGAGAATCAAACATCTGTTTAGGAGTGTTCTTGGATGACACAAAAGGAATCAGATGATATTTGATTGAATCTGCAATGATTCTTTGAGCCCTAATTGAATCCTTTTGGTGCTTTGCTTTCTCTATTGCATCTTTGGGTTATGGTACTTCTTCTTTAATGAATATTGCTAGGTCATTCTCTACAAGGATCAGGCCGATCCAGTACTTCCAGGCACGAAAGTTGTCTATGCCTTCCAGCTTCTCAGTAAGCTTCGTGCTTGCAGACATCTTGTAGCTGGGGCTATGAAAAATGACCGAAAAATGAAAGTGCTCAAAATCAAATTTTGACCTTACCAGGAGGTGCACTTGGATGAGGCGAGTAGCCTGGTGTGCTCAGATCTAAGAAAATCCAATTTTTTCCTTTCCAAAATTGATCTACGGATTTCTAGATTGGTGCTTCTAGTTTTTTGGTCCCTCTGGTGCACTGGTACTTCTGGTACTCTGGTTTTCTGGATCTTCTGCAACTTTGTGAAACTAAGGTTTCACTTTCTGGGAGATCCAGCCACTGAAAAGGTGCATTGATTATGCCAAAATGATCCTTGGGGGAGGGCGCAACTTTCTAGGTAGTTTGGGAGCTGAAAAGATTCACTTTTGCAAAACCCTAATTTGCAGGTACGACAATAGTGACATTTTTCTCTTGCGAAATATGCTTCCTTCAAGTTGGCTCTAATACCATGTTAATGTTTATGCCATTATTATGGTTCTTTACTTTTCAATAGATAATAGCAACATAAGAACAAGATCACTGAGAAATACACATCCATAAGAGACACAGCATTTATCCTGGGAAACTCTCTAGGGGAAGAAAACCCAGAAAAACTTCCTTATTATAGATTGCCAATACAATGTCAAGAGATAACTCAGACCAATACAAAAAGTCCTCTCCAAAAGATGTGCCACTCTTCTATCTCTCTCTTCTTTTCTGGTAAATCGAAACTTGTCTCTTAGAATGAGCAAGTGTGTTGTGTGTCAAAGTGAGGCGTTGGCCTCTCTATATATACAGGTCTGGCATGTGTGAAGGGGGCTTCACTGGAAAGGCCGACTTCTCACTCTGGGTGGGTAAACCCACCTTTAATATACTTCTGGGTCTCAATAATAATTGTTGGGGTCGACTTCTTATTTTTCCTATTATATTTGTATGTTGACCAATCCTCAAAAGGGGATTTGGTTCTAATACAATTACCGACATGATCAATCCTCAATGGGGATTGATCCTATGAATAATATATCAATAATAATAAGAATACTCTTTGCAGTTACATTATTTCAACAGTGTACATTCAAGGAATGAGTAGTCGAGGTGGTCAAACTAGGGGCCTGACCTGTCGTAGTTTGTTGAATAGACAATTGTTGCATTTGATTAAAGACCATATCTGTGGCTTTTCTTTGTGAGGAACCAACAATACCATCGCATGTGGTCTAGATTTCAGTTTTTTCAAGTCAAGAGTTGATCATGGTGCATTTCGCATGATCTCATAGAGAATACTTGATTGAGAGTAAATTAACTCCAAGTGTTGTGCTCTAAATATTTCCTGTTCTTTCATGACCACTCCTAAATTCACAAAATCCTTAGAAATATAAGGAAGTAATGACTTAAGAAACCATTCTAGGAGAAATTCAGGAGGAACCGTGGCCTTACTCAAACTCTTTTGTCTCCTCCATTCCCAAATAAGATCAGAAATGTGAGTGGCTTTATCTTGTTTAAAGTTAGCTAAAAATTTTGTACCAGCATCATATTGGACATGGAGTTGAAAGTGATTGACAAAGACCATGGCCAAATCATCGAACGTTGTGAACTTTGATCTCTCTAGCTCTATATACCATTTAGTAGTGTCCCTAGTGAGGGTGCATTGGAACAATCGTAACCGAACATAGTCATCGTTCAAGGAATTCAAAGAGCACCATAAAGTAAATGTCATTACGTGATCTCTAGGGTATTCACCATTCTTACCTTCAAATTTTGGTATATTTGAAGGCATTTTGGTGGGGACCAAAGGCCAACTAGGGTCATGACAATTTGGATCATTCATAAACTTTGAAAAATCTGGAAAATGAAGAGTTTCCAGAAAAGGTATCCTAGGCTGTGACATGGAGGTAGCTTGAAAAGAAGGCCCTGGATTGAAACTGACACCAGGTTGTTAGGAAGATTTTGTGGATGGGCCAGAGCCTTTGGTACAACCTTGTTGACTCTAGTTAAATGGAGGAATACCTTCACCTATCTAGTTCCCAAACGAAAAATCAGGTTTTCCTCCTGCGAACCCCCTTTGCAAAGGAAGAACTCCCTGCGTGGGGTTATTCTGACTGAGAAAGGAGTTTCCCCCCAACATCATACCTTGTGAAGGGAAAGACCCTTGCATGGGATTCCAATGGACTTGGAAGGGGTTTCCCCTGTCAACACTATAGATGTGGCGAAAGGATTACTTTTGAAACTACCATATAATGTGAAAGGAGTTGAAGTAGATAGCATGCTAGCAGATTGAAATCCACTACCCATAGAACCACTCCACCCCTTGAAGGGGTTAGGGCGAGAAGGCAGGAATGATCCACTCCCAATAGAAGGGAATGACAGGGGAATATGACCTCTACTCAAAGGAACAACTTGGTGGGGAATCAAAGAACTCCCTGAACCAAAGTTAGAAGTTTGGGATATTAACTGAGAACCAATAAAGACGTTCTGCATGCTCATTGATGGCATACCAAACAAAAAAATGTTGGTTATTGAAGGTAACAACATGGATGTAGCCAAAGGATGAGTGGATCCAACAATCGACAAAGAAGAGCTATTGATTGACAAATATATGGCAAACTAAGACACACTAATCATTTGGTTAGATACACTAGGAGGGAAAATCCCAATGGTGACGATTTCCGATGTGGGAGTTGTAGGGATTCCCGACCCAGAAACTTCTAGAGTGCCTTCCATTATGGCCCACCAAAGAGGGAAACTATCAACGAAGTCTGACTCGAGGGTCATAAGTTATACAAGAAGTGGAGTGTAATGCCCAGTCAATGGAGGTTTGAAGGGTTGAGTGAAGTCTTCATCTCCAAGATCTAATACGGTTACAAGTTTTGGGGCATAAATTTTAGTTTCTGCGGGTTCCATATCTACGGTCTCGACAATACCATTTGTTACAAAAATGTCAAATTGATCAAGTTGATGCATCAAAATAGGTGGGGGAGGATCCAATACTTCTTCTTTCGACATAAGACCTTGAATTCTCCTCGATTGACAAGGTTATTGATCAACCACTTTGAGTTGTTAGCTCTAAGTGACTACCTTTCACCTTCTTAAGCAATTTATGATCACATAACACCACTAGAAAATCCCTAAAAGTCACAATAGTCACAAACAACATTGCCAATATCCCGACTCATGTGGATTAGGTCCTAACATCGCAATAGTAACAAAGTAAGGATAGGACCTTCCGAACGAAGGCATGGGTTGATTAAGTCCCATGGACCGATGAATAAAGGAGTGAGAAGCAATTATCCCAACCTCCACTAGCCAACCTTATCCTGTGCAAGTACCCATTCTTCATGAGGAACCCTTGAGTTGTACTGAAAATTGTGATATGAAATATTCCCCATGTACCACATGAAACCCCCCACAATCACCTCTAAGGTTCCTAGGAGAAGCAACTAAGGTCACCAACTCTCAGTCAATGTATGGGGGATATAATCGATAGTTAGTATCGAACGTATGGCTAGGGTAACTAAGCCTGAAGCTCTTCCAGAGGACTATCTAAAAAAATGGCTAGTGTCACTTCAGAAAATATCGAATTGGGTTTGAATTTTTTAGAGGAATAATTCCAGATGAGTCAGTGTCACTTTAGGAAAAATCCTCAATATACGATCTCTCCACTATGCTCAGTTAAGCTTCGGAGGATTTATCTCCTCGACTCTCCTTTACACAACCTTGTGTTTGACTCCTGTGTTAGAGGAGCTTCCCGACTATACTTATACGAAATTGGATTTTTCATTCCCTATCTCAGAATCCTAAGTTAATTGTCTAGCCTTGGAGAAATTAACTCTCCAACCTAAACCAAGGGCATAGCCTAGACTTGTTTGTTTACCCTATAAAATGAAAATGTCTAATTGATTTTAGTTAGTGTTTATTTTATGGGATTTTATTTACTCAGTAGGGTTAGAATGAAACTAAATGGTGTTTTGACGGACTCAACAAAAAAAGCACTTAAGAACAAAAATGCAAGATGCAGTTTCTTCACTAAAAATATGATTGTACACAACGCTTCATGAAAAAAAAAAAAAAAACTTTCTTTTGATATGAAAAGGATGCAATTTTTTATATATGAAATGCACCTGTTATTAGAACTTTCAAGTGCAAGACAACTAACAAGATTTTGGACTTCTTTTCATGAAAGCTACAAAAATGAAATTATTATTATTATTATTTCTGGAAAGTACAAGAGTGAATTCAAGGAGAAAACATGCATATAATGAACTTTTCTTTTACAGATGAAAATGCAAAGGGAAAGGGAGAAAGTTCACAAGAACACACTATTACACTTTTGTTTTATCTCAAGCAAGAAAACAAGAAAGTAAAGGGAAATAAAGATCACAAACGGATGACTAGACACCCTATAAGAAACTGTAATAATAGAAAGTATAGTGTAATATACACCCAAAAAATATTATTAAAACCCTAAAACCATTAAAAGACAAAAACAACATTGATTAACCAAGAAAGTTCAAAAATATTTTTAGGCTTTTCTTATAATCTTGAAAACAAAGAAAACAATTTATGAAACCACACAACATCTCTATTCACTCAACAAGACCTAGAAACATCTCACAACACAACAACCCCAACTTCCAGTGATATGGAAAGAGTAAAAAAACCTAAATTAGAACATGTACACCATTGTCTAAGCAACAAGTAGCGTACGTACATGACTATACCAAAGGAAAACCGCATATACCTTATAAAAGTCTCTCAAACTGAGAGAGAAAGGCTTGGAAGACTCAAACATGATTGTAGGGATCCAGAGAATACTAAATAAAGGCTTAAAACACAGAAAAAACTTCTAAAGAAATGAAAAAATCAAGTACCCCTAACGACCCAAAAGGGAGAATCCCAAGTATGGTTTCCAGTTTTGTTACGGAAAACTAAGTCCTATGGCTATGGGTCAGGGACACAACAGATCTGAACCCTGAAAGACCACTTTCAAACTCTAAATAATCAGTTAGTTAAAGGTAATTACTTTGCAATAACTAACTTTTCACAATAAAACAAAGAGAACATACATGGAATCCAATGTTTAAATTTGACCCCACTCAAGAACTTTTGCTCCAGAACTCTTGCACAACAATCTCCTAAAACTCTTGCAAACAAAGAGACAAGCCACTTGCAAATATGTAGTTATCTGTTAACTAACTAAAAATAATCATTCCAATTTTCATAATATATTCAAAACAAGATACACATAATCTCATTAAAAGCATGGATCAACAAACCAAACTGGATGAGAACGAGAGATCTTTCATTAAAAACAACATAGAAGTTGGTTACAACCTATAACCATTGTGGCATGGTCCCGAAACTAGGCTCCAAGTTCCTCCACCCAAGGCTAGAGATGTATTAAAGTACCTCCAATAATATACACTCTAACAGGTCCAAAGAAGACAAAGGCTTTTGATGCAGGAGCATCGTTAGCAAGCATGCATGGTAGGCCACGGGACAACTCAACGCTTTGGAATCATTTCAGAATCTTAAGTGTTGGAGGTTACTGCAAGTTTTGGAGCTAGTTGAAAAATGGAAGAAGATCAATTGCTTGGAAGTTGAATGATCATGAGTGATCTGGGAGTTTTCACTCAGAGTCTTGAATGTAAATGAACTGAGATAACAGTTAGGGTTTTGTTTTCGAATATATGAGTAGTCGAGGGGGACCCTAAGGACCCTCTGAGATAAATAGAGGTTTTGTATGCCCAAATGAGGCTGCTACGAGTTAGTAGGAATTTTCTGAGTTTTTAGTTGTTGTTTTGATCATAGTTGTAGCCATTTACTTTCAAATGAGTATAACTGAGGAAAATTGATCAAAATGCATGGTGTTGTTACTGTTTGCAATTCCATGTTATTGTTGCTTTCATGAATGAATGAATTTCATTACGAATATATGAAATTGTGATATTTTTGCATAAGTTCAAATTGCATCTCTTCAAATTGAGGCTGTGCAAGGTGTGCAAACAGTTCACAAGGAGTGAGCTGACAGAATCTGTCTCGATTCCGAAGCTTAGAAGATATAGCGCGAACTTTCCCTTTGCAAGGATTGAAAAGTGACTGTTGCAAGGTGCACACAGTCGTCCATAAGAATCCAAAACTTGCGCAAGAATTTGTTGCAAGGAGTGCACGGATCCACAACTCGACTAAGTGTCGAAGTGACTCTCTAAGAAGTCAAAGGAGCAGAGGGCGAGAAAGCTCCGAAGAGATAGTGGTTTTCAGAAGTGCAGACGAAGTCCAAGAGACATATTTGTAGGAGGAACAAAGGTCGAGGCCTATGAATACTTAGAAAATCATCTAAGTTGGAGGAAGTCAAAAGTTCAGGAGGAGGAGCGACAGTGGTCATCAAATCACAGCTCAGAGAACCAACTACCATCTGATCAAAGAAAGGTACACAAGTATTAATGCTTCGCACACGCAGGAGGGTGAACCCACCAAAGTTCCGAAGTCTCGAAGAAATTTGGGGTTGTCCATCATCAAGGAGGATAGGTGGTGCAAGATCCACAACTCCAGAAGTTAGTGGACAAAGAGGAGGTGAAATCGCCGAAGCAGATCTCGACTGTTGATCGAGGAGATAGTTGGAGAGCAGTTGATCTGCTTGAAGGAACCAAAATCCTAAAACAATGAGAGCCATTGATTTGAAGGTGGAAACGTGGTGACGGATCGTGAACTCCAAAGAAATCACTTCAAGAGTTTCAGATTGAAAGTTGAAACTCTCGAAGCGCAGAGAGCCGAAGTGAATCTCAATCGTTAGATTGAGAGGATAGGTGGCATGAATCTATGGATTTTGGGTAAAGACCCGAAGTAAACGTTGGTTGTCAGATTGTCCGAAGTAGATCTAAACCATTAGATCTAGAGAACAGGTGGCACGAATCTATGGATTTCGGGTAAAGTCCCGAAGCAAACATCAATCGTCGGATCTTCCGAAGTAAACCCCCATCGTCTTATTCAAGAGGACGCGTGGCATAATTCTTTATGTTTCGAGGAGAGTAAAGTTTGAGACTTGAAAAACACAAAGTCAAAAGACCTGCAAAGATCACATTCGTTGATTGAAAGGAACATGTGTTAGCAGATCTTTCACTCCAAAAGATTTCCCTGCAAAGGAAGACAAAGTTTGATATTTGAGAATTACGAAGTCCGGAATTCTGAAATGATCACAGTCGTCGATCTGGGAGAGGTAGATCTGAACCGTTGGTTTCCAAGAGGCAGATCTCAATCATCCATTTAGAACCATCATCAACATCATGAGATCGACTGTCACCTCACATTCCCGGGATAGAAGGTGCTCAAGATTTAAAAAAAGTCAAGGCAAGCCACAATCGAGACCATGGTTTTGGCAAAAGGACATGTGGTGGCTCGAAGTGAATTGCGGGGAAAAAAGTAGTTTGGTTCCAAACCACCTTTTAGATTTCCCGCAATCGTGTGTTTGCGAGAGGTTACCGCCCAGGGTCACATCTAAGGAGGAGCCAAGTAAAAGGAGCTAGCGCCAACTCTGAGATTTTGTTGAGCGCAAAGGGGAAGGTCTCGGGTATCATAAGACCTACACTAGAAGACAAAAGAACCTATGTTTGACCAAGAGGTGAGACTATCAAGGTCTCAAGAGTCATTTGACTCAGGAAACTGAAGATCCTTGACCGGGAGGTCGCGTAGACCTTATGAGAGAAGGGGGTCTGCATCAAGTGGTATCAGAGTGAAATTTTTGCTTGTAGACAACATGCAAAAAAGAGGAGACAAAGGAGCTCAAGGTGTACTCTGTGTGTGAGAGACAGTCAACACAATGCCACCAAGGAGACGAGTGGAGCCACCTTTATCAAATTGTGTTGTAGAAAGAGAAATGCGAGAGCTTCATGCAAT
The DNA here is from genome assembly GCA_010110895.2 of Picea sitchensis. Taxonomy (NCBI): domain Eukaryota; kingdom Viridiplantae; phylum Streptophyta; class Pinopsida; order Pinales; family Pinaceae; genus Picea; species Picea sitchensis. The sequence continues at coordinate 4,223 of SNQJ01S0061455.1, read as the reverse complement.
ATTAGAGGCAATGGAGGCATCGCAGAGGAGGGCACCTAATGCTGGAAACATCAGTGATGCAGAAAGTGAAGAAGTAGAAGTTGAAGAAGATACAGGGGAAAATGTTTCCAAAGAAGGCTTGCTAAGAGCAGTTGTTATATTGGGAGCTAGAGCCAAGATAGAGGTCCCAATGTATGAAGGCAATTTGGATGCTGAAGAGCTGCTAGATTGGATAAGATCCATGGAAAAATAATTCGACTATGAAGATGTCAATGAGGAGAAAAGGGTGAGACATGTTGTCATGAGGCTAAAAGGACATGCATCACTATGGTGGGATGAACTGCAGGATGAGAGGAGAAGCAAGGGAAAACAAAATATAAAGAATTGGGACAAAATGGTAGCCAAGTTGAAGGCTAAATTCATGCCCAAATATTATCAGATCAATATGTTCAAGAAGCTATAGAACCTGAGACAGAAGGGTATGATAGTTAAAGAGTACACAGAGGAGCTCTACAAGTTGACCATTAGAACTGGACAAAGAGAAAAAGATGAAGAAAAATTTGTCAAGTACATAAATGGCATGAGGTATGAAATCTAGGATGAGACTAGCATGATGTCACTAAGGACAGTGGAAGATTCTTATCAGTTTGCACTGAAGGCAGAGGAGAAGTTGGCCAGAAAACAAAGCCTACGAGGCAGAGGTAGAAGCCCAAACCCAAACAAAGGCAAGGGAGTTGCACATGAAAAGCCACATAAATACAAAGACAAGACTGAGAAATCGCACAGTCACTCGGAAAGAGGAGGAAGTTACCGAGGAAGACAGGGTGGTGGAAGAAGTTCTTCTAGAGGAAGAGGAAGAAGCAGAGGAGGAGAAGTAAGGTGCTATGCCTGTGGGAAGACATGGCACATGTCTTGGGAATGTACCGAGAAAAATAAATAATGGGGAGGTGAATCTCACATTTCAGAAGCACAGAGAAGGAATGTTGAAGTAAAAGGAGCAGAGGGTGGAACATCCCTGATGTTGAGGAAGGTTCTCTTAAAACTAGAGGCAGAAGTTGAAAATCCAGTGCAGAGAAACAGTCTATTCAGAACAACTTGCAAGACTAAAGACAAGATATGCAAGGTGATAATTGATAGTGGGAGCACTCATAACTTAGTATCCATAGATATGGTGGAGAAATTGGAGTTGGAGACAACTAGACATCTGAAGCCATACAAAGTCTCATGGTTGCAGAAAGGACACTGGGTAATGGTTACTAAACAATGCCTTGTTGAATTCAAGATAGGAGGATATAGAGATGAAATTCTATGTGATGTAATTCCCATGGATGTATGTCATATCTTATTGGGAAGACTGTGGCAGTTTGACAGGAATGTCATTCATGATGGGAGGAAGAATACATACACCTTGGAGAATAATGGTAAGACACACATGTTTCTTCTAATAGAAGAGAAGAAAGTGAAAGAGGAAGCCAACACAAACATACTTCTTATGAGCGGGAAGGAACTCCTAAAAGAAGTCAAGAAAGAATAGGACATGTAATTTGTTGTAGTGAGGAAGCCTAGAGTTATCCTTATGAGTACTTCGATGGATGATTTACCTGAAGAAGTTTAGGAATTGTTGAATAATTTTGCTGACATAGTGGTGGATTAGCTACCTAGCTCATTGCCACCCATCAGAAGTATCAACCATCATATTGATTTGATACCAGGAGAAAGTATGCCAAACAAAGCAGCATACAGACTGACACCTCGAGAGAATGAGGAGGTAAAGAACCAAGTCCAATAATTATTAGACAAGGGTTTGGTCAGAGAGAGCTTGAGTCCATGTGCAGTGCCAACTGTGTTGAGCCCAAAGAAGGATGGAGGATGGAGAATCTGTATAGACTCAAGATCCATTAACAAGATCACCATCAGGTATAGATTCCCTTTTCCAAGAATGGATGATTTAATGGACTGTTTAAGTGGAGCAAATTTATTTTCTAAGATAGATTTGAAAAGTGGATATCACCATATAATAATGAGAGAAGGTGATGAGTGGAAGACAACCTTTAAGACAAATGAAGGTTCATATGAGTGGCTTGTTATTCCATTTGGATTAACAAATGCTTCGAGTACTTTTATGAGGTTGATGAATGAAATATTGAAATATTTCATTAGTGAGTTTGTGGTTGTATATCTGGATGATATATTGGTCTTTAGCAGGACTAAAGAGGAGCATTTGAGACACCTCACACTAGTGATGAGGAGACTACAGTAGGAGAAGTTGTTGATAAACTTGAAGAAGTCCTCTTTTATGAAGACAGAGTCATTTACTTGGGTTTTGTGATCTCTTCAAATGAACTGAAGATGGATCCAGAGAAAGTGAAAGCAATCAAAGAATGACCATCACCAAGGAGTATGTTTGAGGTAAGAATCTTCCATAGATTAGCAAGTTTCTATAGGAAGTTCATTAGAGATTTCAGTGGGATTTGTGCACCAATGATGGACACAGTGAAGAAGAGGCACAAGTCTTTTAAATGGACAGAGGAGGCCGAGAGGAGCTTCAATATACTAAATGAGAAAATAACAGAATGACCAATTATGGTCTTACCAAATTTTGGAAAGACATTTCAAGTGAGATGTGATGCAAGTGGAGTTTCAATTGGCACAGTTTTGAGCCAGGATAATAGACCTATTTCTTATTTCAGTGAGAAGATGAATGATACTAAGATAAAATACTCCACATATGATAATGAGTTTTATGCCATAATTCAATCCCTGAAGAAATGGAGTCACTACCTTGTTCCACAAGAATTTATCTTGTATAGAGAAAACTAAGCTTTATAATTCATAACTAGACAGGAAAAACTGAATCAGAGGCATGCAAAGTGGATTGAGTTTATGCAGAATTTTACTTTTGTCATAAAACATATTGCTAGGAATTCTAACATAGTTGATGATGCATTAAGCATGAGATGTTTGATTATGCAGGAGTTTCAGGTGAAGACCTTGGGGTTTAAACACCTGAAGGATATGTATTATGATGATCCATATTCCAAGGAAGCATACGAAGCATGTGAAAATCCTGTGCTGAGAGACAAGAGCTAGTGGACAGAGTATATGATTCAAGAAGGATTGTTGTTCAAGGGCAATCAATTGTGCACACCAAAATGATCAGTGAGTGATAACCTTTTGAAGGAAAAACATAGTGGAGGATTGGCTGGACATTTTGGCCATGATAAAACATTTTCACAGTTGTGTAGTTCATACTATTGGCCAGGTATGAGAACAAAAGTGATAAAATTTGTGAACAAATGTAGAATATGCCAACATCCAAAGGGTAAAATACAGAACATTGGATTGTATCAACCATTGCCAATACAAGAGAGGCCTTGGGATGCAATAAGCATGGATTTTGTGTTGGGACTACCAAGAATGCGATGTTGACAAATATTTTACAGACAGCGAATGGAAAATATTTAACAGACAGCGAATGCTTTTCATTGATGGAATGTACAATAGTGAAGATGGCATGAGTACAGGAAGTTTGTAATCGAAAGGCAAACATAAGATAAGTTTAGTAAGGTCAAATGATCAAAGGCAATGCAACATTGATCAAGTGATCGAAGACTCGTAAAGTTTGAGAAGAACTACTGAGCGTTGGATCCCATCCAAAATTCCCGATAGAATGAGGGCTGTCAGATCTGAATTTAGACAAGAAGAGCACGTTGAAGAGGAGGATAGATCTTAGGGGTTCGATCCAAGCATGGGATCCGATCATCATTGGATCAAGGAGAACTTGCACGCCTTTTAAAGTATAACAAGGAGAAAAGAGGCTCACAAAATCCTGAAAGAAGGAGGACCGTCCATCATCAGGAAGGACATGTGGGGAAAGATCGTAAGTTCGTTGACTGGAGAGTCAAAGGAACAGGGTTCCCTAACTTCATGAAATCACGATGTAATCTGAGCCGTCAGATCAAAATGGAATCTGGACCGTTGATTCCAGTCCATGTCGGGGTTTCGAGGATTGCATGTTGGAGATGTCAAAGAAACAATGCAACAAGAATGTTGATTTCGCGATATGTGAAATTGCGATTCAATTGCAGGTGTTGAATCAAGCTCGGATATGGACCATTGATCTAACTCCATGTTGGAGTTTCGAGGATCACATGTTGGAGATGTCAAAGAAACAATGCAACAAGAATGTCGATTTCGCGATATGCGAAATTGCGATTCAATCGCAGCCGTTGAATCAAGCTCAG
>SNQJ01S0061452.1:63925-99951 GCA_010110895.2 Picea sitchensis | reverse complement strand
CCCCAGATCACGAAACCAACCAACACTTTATGCAAGCATTGTCAACAAGGAAAGAAAACAAAGACCAGGTTCAAATAAAAGGAATATTCAATGACAACACCACTAGAAGTTGTGCACATTGATCTAGTTGGACCAACTACAACAAAGGGTTTAAATTGTGAGAAATACTTCACTTCAAAGGAATTTATGGACTACTGCAGCAGCCATGGAATAAAAAGGCAATTCTTCATTGCTAGGACACCTCAACAAAATGGAGTTGTTGAAAGAAAGAACAAGACAACACAGGAATTGGCTTGAACAATTCTAATGGATTCAAAATTTCCAGATATGTTTTGGACATAGGAAGTGCATACAACAGTTCACATTCAAAACAAATTAATGCTTAGAAACAACACTGACAAAACTCCCTATGAGATATGGAAAGGAAGACCATCAAATGTGAAGCACTTCAGAGTTCTTGGAAGCAAGTGCTACATCAAAAGAGAAGATGGAAGAATGGGAAAGTCTGACTCTCATGTGGACAAATGAGTACTTGTTTGTTACTCAAGTACAAGGAAATCATACAAGTGTTACAATCTGAGATTGAACAAATTTGTGGAAAGAATCAATGTAACAATTGATGAAATAGGAAGACCAAAATCAAAGGAAGAAGAAACTGAATCAATGAAACAACCTTTCAAAGAAGAATCATAATATGAAAAAGAAGTAGAAGAGGAATATGAAGAGAATCCGACAGAAACAAAAGAGCAAGTTCAGCAAGTGTCCCCAAAGACACCTAGTAGACGAGTACAAAAGGATCATCCTTTAGGTCATATTATCAGAAGCAAAGATGCAGGAGTTGAGAATAGAAGAAGAATCCGTTCACCAGAACAAACACACCTAACACTCTTATCTACAATTGAACCAAACTATTTTGAAGAAGCCAGCAAGGATGAATTTTGGAATAAGGCCATGGATGAAGAATTGGATCAAATAGAGAAAAATGACACTTGGGAATTGGTTCCAAGACCAAAGAATAAGAATGTGATAGAGACAAAATGGGTTTTCAGGAATAAATTTAATGTAGATGGACAAGTTACAAGGAACAAAGATAGATTGGTATGTAAAGGATATGCATATATTGAATGAATTGACTTTGAAGAGACATTTTCCCCAGTTGCAAGAATGGAAACAATTCGATTTCTTTTAGGTTATGCATGCTCCAAAAATATTACAGTATATCAGATGGACATAAAATTATCTTTTCTAAATGGGGAACTTGAAGAAGAAGTCTACATTGAACAACCAGAAGGATTTCAGTTGTTAGAGAATGTAGACTATGTGTGCAAATTAAAAAAGGCCTTGTATGGTCTAAAATAGGCTCCTAGAGCAAGATACTCTAGACTGGATAAATATCTACAACAGAAAGGGTTCAGAAAAGGAAGTGCAGACAACAAAATCTACATCAATTTAAGTCAGGGTAATATTTTATTAATTGAATTTTATGTTGATGATATTATTTTTGGTAGTTATGATGTTAGGTTAAGCCAGAAATTTGCAAAGGATATGCAGAATGAATTTGAAATGTCATTACTTGGAGAACTATCCTTCTTTCTATGACTTCAGATACATCAAAGAAACCAAGAAATTTTTATTTCTCAAACCAAGTACATCAAAGAAATGATAAAGAGGTTCGGAATGGAAGATTGCAAACCAGCTATCAATCCCATGAAAACCAGTTGCAAGTTGAGAAAAGATGATGATTAAAATTCTACATATCAGAGGCAATACAGGTCAATGATTGAAATCCTACTATATGTGACAACATCCAGACCAGATGTAATGCAGGCAGTTGGAAATGTGGCATGATTTGAAGCAACACCAAAATAATCACATGTATTAGTAGTGAAGATGATTTTCAAATATCTCAAAGGAACACAAGAGTTTGGATTATGGTATCCAAAAGGAAAGGATCTATTACTTATTTCCTACACAGATGCAGATTGGGTAGGTTGTATTGATGACCGATGAAGAACCAGTGGAGAAACGTTCTACTTTGGTGAGTGTTTAGTATCATGGTTAAGCAAGAAACAATCATCAATATCTTTATCTACAGCCAAGACATAGTATATTGCAACAACATCATGTTGTACACAGGTTCTTTGGATGAAACAAACTCTGTCAGATATACAGGTTGAGTATGATGATCCCATTCCAATATATTGTGATAATACAAGCTCCATTAGTATCTCAAAGAACCTGGTGATGCACTCAAAGATGAAGCACATTCCAATTGAGTATCACTTTCTATGGGAGCAGGTTGCAGAAAAGAACATCAGAGTTGAGTATGTGGTCACAAAAGAACAAGTGGCAGACATATTTACAAAACCACTTCCATGTGAATCCTTTGAGTATCTTCGCCAGAGAATCAAAGTTATTTCTACTCCAAAATGAATGATTTTGAATGCTTATCTTATATGTCTTAGATTTACAGGAGGAAACACCATAAAGAGGACAATTTAGTCAAGGGGAGAAACCCCCAATGTAAATATACCTTTTCCATTGATCACAAAGGGGGAGAGATTCATCAAATGTAGAGGACAAAGGCATGGTTCCAGGGGGAGCAATGGTCACAGAGATGCATAGGACAAAGGCATGTTTCCAGGGGGAGCATGAGTGATATGACTTTAGTATTGCATGACATAATTTCAGTTTTTCATCAGAGTGTTGCCATCAATGCCAATGGGGGAGATTGTTGATTAAGGTTGGTTATATTGATGTCAACTCTTGAAGAAATCCTGGTAGCACAAAGGTTTGGGTAATGGACCCAAGTTTGTTTGATGTAAATATGACTCATTATTTTATTTTCATGGTTGATAATAAGTACAAATAGATGAACTCCAAAGTGGTCCTCTTATGTTGAAATCCCTCACGGGAAGAGGCTTTGAGGATTGAGTTATCCTAGAAGTATGGTCAGAGAACCCATTCTTATTTGTGGAATAATGAGATGAAGGTAAGTGAATTTTTTAGTGAAACTATTCTATATGGATATTTCTTGTCATTCTATTTCTAGTGGTATGTGGAATGTCACATAACTCCTCACGGTTAGAGAGCTATGGCCATGAGAAGTTGGAGAACCTAGGTTTGGGTAATGGACCAAAGTTTTTTTGATGGATAGTAGTATAAGTTTTGATATATTTTTAGGTAATACTATTCTATATGGATAGTACATATCATTCCATTTCTGGTGGTATGTGGAATGTCACACAACTCCTCACGGTTTGAGAGTTATGGCCTTACGAAGTTGGAGGACCCTCATATGTAATCTAGAAGCCCCAAAAGGTCAAAGTAGTCAGAGTGGTTTAAGAGATTTTAGAAGGTAAATAATAAAGTGAAGTCATGAGTGTACTATAATTCAAAGTAAATACAAATGAATTATTTAAATAATAAATTTAATGGAGAAATTAGAAGTGGGTTAACCCTAAAATAAGGAAAGTGGGCAAAGTGACCTAGAAGTTGTTTTTAAGGAAGCTACTTGGAGAGTATAAATAAGAGGCAAGGCTCTCTAATTTTATATCACACTTGAGAATATTGAATATATACAAGTGTCTGAGTTAACCAAAGGATATCTAATCTGAATTTTTGAGGGAAGGTGAAGAAAAGAAGGTTGGAATTGAAGGAAGGATAAATTCTTTTGATGATGCTTTTTAAGGTATGTTATTTACAGGTCATCTCACCGTTTTCACAATACCTTTTTTTATAGAATTATTCAGACTGTTAAATTACTATGCCATTGAGGAAACATATCCAAGTATCTGTGGTAAAATTTAGCTTGTGGGTCATTGTATTTTTGGAGTTACACTCTGTGGAAAATAGGGTTTGTGGCTAGTCCTGAAACTAGTTTAAAAAAGGTGTTTCGGGAAAAAACGTCATAACTTCTTCATAACATGTCCAAATTTTTTAATATCAAATGTGTTGGTTAGAGTACATTCTATAGTATTATGTGTAACATTTTCAGATATATTAAGCAAATATTCCGTGTGGGGCAATCTCTACAAGGTCTCTCTATAGAATAAGCCAAAATTCAACAAGGTATGCCATAGTTTTTATAACTCCTTTTCTGAGGGGTTTCAAGTAGTGAAACTTGAAAGAATTGAATAAAACACACTGAAGAAAACTGTGTATCAGTTTTAGATCTTTATTAATTACAGGTACATAGTTATGATTATTTCAATTTAGTGTTGTTGACTAATCCAAAAATAGTCATGTGAGACTAAAGAAAAGTTTGATGAAAATGCTAGTCTCTTGTTGTTAAAGTTAATGAAGGTTTGCAGGTATGTGATCATATACACGAGATCTATTACATAGTTACAAATCATATTTGGATGATGAAATTGATGAGAGATTTTGGTTAAGGTACATGTTGGGTACATGGTTGAGACAAGTAGTTGATGAGTTGACACATACATGAGATCTATAGTTGATGATGTTGGTACATATTAATGAGTCATAGTTGATGAGTAGGTGACACATGATTGGTACATACTTCGTACATGGTTGTATGCACTTGTTTATGGTACAAGTTGGTGCATGATTGATGCACTTGTTTATGGTATAGGTTGATTACAAGTTGATGCATGGTTGATGTATGGTTCAGGTTTATTGGTATATGTTTACATCAATATATCTCACAGTGATAGTGTGACAGTGGTTCCATCATTCTACTTCTACTTCAGGGTGTTTGGATAGGGAAAGGACATTTGGTTGTATCCATCTTCCGGTTGTAGCCGGAGAACATAGGGGGTTTTAGCCTCCTTTTGGTTGTAGCCATAGAATTGGGGAGTTGGAACTTCCCTCAGGTTGTAGCCTGAGAAACTAGGGGGTTGAAGCCTCCTTCCAGTTGCAGTTGGAAAACAAAGGAAGTTGGTGCTTCCAATGAATGTAATTCTTCAAGACATATAAGAAAAAACGTTCAGTGGTTTTCTCCCGCTTTGGGTTTCCACGTAAAACACTGGTGTACTGTGTATGTGTATAATTGTTCATTTGTTCATTGTTCATTATTGGATGATAATTCTACATTGATATAACACTTGGATTATTTGGTTAAAAAGGATTATAATTTCTCTATTACTGATTCACCCCCCCTCTCAGTAATCCATCACCTAGGGAGGATTGCTAAGACAATGAAGTGTTGATGTTTATAGCTTTGGGTAGGTATTCTCACATGATCCTAGGTGTTCAAAATTTGGGAATCCTTGTTGTCATCTCACTACACTTTTATTGGGGAGAAAACCCCCTTGGAATGAAGTTGGATCTTCATGGGTTTGGTGATGGGAATTGTGTTCTTGTGTTGGGGCTTCACACCCACATAGAAGGACTAATTTGATGTTAAATTGTGGAGGGGCTTCTAAGTTAATCCATATACTTGTATAAATAAGAATAATGTCATTGTGACATTATTGTGTGGAGTGATAAGTGTGGAGAGATTGGTGATTCCAGGCCAAGCCACTTTGTGATTGCAGTCCACCAATGGAGAGAGGTCGCTAGGCCTCAATATGTTTTTTTGTTCTTGTTTTGGGCAGGTCTCTTTGGTGGGAAGGCCGAGTAGGCCTGTGGTTGGAGTATTTTCTATGTCAGAAAACATGGAGAGGGGCCAAGTATGGCACCCTAGTGAATTCACCTAAAGGAGGGAGCATTACTAATATTTTTTGGACTTTTTTGTGTGCTACAACTGGAGAGGAAAGAGGTTGAACCTAAGCCCAAGTGCAGGGTATGTGTTGGAGTTATTTTTTTGTGGGATAATGAAGAGAGAAGGGGCCAGAAAGGGTCAGAACTCAACCTTGATCTATTTCACTTGGAGACGAGGTGTAGAAGCTAATAAAAAATTTGAAAAGGGAGGGACCAAGACCCTTGTGGTGGATGCTACATAGGTTGTAGCTATTGGATAGGCAAACATACCTTTGTAGAACATATTGGAGTGGTCATAGGCCTATTAAATCATCTTGTAAACACTAAACCTCATACTGCAACCTGGAGGGATATGTTAAACTCTTGTTGGTTTGTTGTAGGTGAAGTTTAGGATGGGTAAGACCTCATTCATTTGTTGACAATAGAATTTTGGGTTTGTTCTAAAGATTCCCTAGTGGGAAAATGTAATAGAAGATATATGGGACAATCCTTATGGGTTGAAAGTGTTCTCTATGCCAGAAGAAGGAATTTGAGTGAATCCTAAGGCAATCCCTATGGGCCAGAACAAATGCATATTTTATAAAGTCTTGAGGTTTGATGCAACAGTCTTGTGATAGATGTATTGGCTGGGGAAACTAGCTGGAAGGGCAATGTTAAGGGCTGGGAAAGTCTATATAGTTGACTAGAGTTGGGAATATAAACTAGGATGGTTTCAAAATTATTCAGTAAGTGTACCATTGTACTTTGGTATGTTTTCTATGTAAATAATTTGAGCCATTGTCCCTGGTACGAGATCCCTTGGTTCCAGACTTAAGAACGTGTATTTTGGGAATTAAATTCTTATGTACTTATATATGATCTAATTGTTAGTTTTGATTTTCCATTGTGCTAACTGTTTTATAGTTCAAATTGTGTTAATTTGTGTATTCTGTTGAGAAAATAAACCATACCTGAGGTGTGTGTGCATTGAATCTTTAGTGAACTACAAAATCTAACATGGTATCAAATCTTGAGGTCCTGAGAAGGGAAGTTGGATACGAGTTATTCACTGGTGACAAATCTGAGAGGGAGTTGTAGTAGTGTTGAGGAGATAGCTCTGAGAGGGAGATATAGTGACTGTTGCATGTAGTTGTAGTTTATATGGTCTCTGATTTGAGACATGGAGCAGACCATCTAGACGAGGAGTGCTGGATTATTTTATCTTGGTGGCGTGGAAGTTTGGTATTTTTTTTGGATTGGGAGAGAGCTTGGTTCACAACAATATGTTGTGTGGTGGGTTGCCAACCCCTTGGATGGACTTCTAGTGGATTTTCATAGTGAGTTGCAATGGGTGCAACTCTGGTGCTTTGGCACGAAAAATATAACTCTGTGTGCATGGGAGTTTGATGAGATGGTTTCTTCATTGGGTTGGAGAGTTGTACATTGTCGAGGTGCAACAATGTATGAGGTATTTGACCCAGGAGGATGAGGAAACTTAAAAATATGAGTTTTGGGGGTCTATAGTGAACTAGACTAAGTGGCCATCCACAACTCAGGATTGTTTTAGAGAGAGGAAACAAGTTCAATTATAGTGTTTGCGTAGACATGGAGATTCTTATGAATTGGATGATGGACTTGGGAATAAGGTCATTGGATGATCATGATTTACATAAGATGGATGTTTGGCTTGGAGGAATGCATGGTTCTTATACAGTGGGAGCCACTAACACATAATAGGGGAACAATATTTCTTCAAGATATTCACAATGTTTTACTTAGGTATGTACATGGAGCTTGGTATGAGGACCAGGAATTTAGTGCATGGATACAGAACAATGGTATTCCAGATGGAGTCACAGGATCTGTTTCGAGTGGAAAATGTGCTATGGGTGTTAGGATTGTGTTCTCAGACTCAAAAATTGAGGAGAAGGACTATGTAACTCATGTTTATGGATGGACATGTATCTATCTTAGACACAAATGTGGTCTCAGAGTTTGAGAGGGAAACATGTGTAGGAAGAAGGGATAGCCTATGTGAGTCATAACCAACAGTAGCAGAGTGACAGTGGATAGGTAACATGTAACTCGAGAGGTTGCGTGGACTCATATGGAGCCCAACCTCATAGGAAGTTAGTGTATTTAGAGGGATTCAGTAGGTTGAGAGGGAGATTCAACCATTCAAAGGGAGTCAGCAGGCTCAAAGGGAGATTCAATTGTTCAAAGGGAGCTGACATGCTCAGAGGGAGAGTACCGTTTAGAGGGAGAATACCTTGATGTCAATATTGGAGAGAGACATCTTCCACGAATGTCAAGAATATTTCATGGGTTGAGATGGCTAGGAAGGATGCTTAGAAGTAGTAGGCTTCTAGGAGCAGGGTGTCTTCCGAGATGGGATCACTTCATACAACATAATTTTCTTCAGTGACAGAGGGAGAAGAAAATCAATTGGATTCAATAACAGTTGTGGTAGTGGATCCAGTACAAAGATAGAGTTACTTCCAGGAGATATTGGGGTGGGTGAGAATACCTCCCTCGCTAAGAGGGAGTGTTGATGTTTTTTTTCTTCGAACAAATATTCTCACATGACCCTAGGTGTTGGGTATGTGGGAATCCTTGTTGACACCTCATTGCACTTTCATTGGGGAGAAAACCCCCTTGGAATGAAGTTGGGGATTCATGGGCTTGGTGATGGGACTTGTAAGCTTGTGTTGGGGGTTCACACCCACATAGAAGGTATAATTTGATGTTGACTTGTTGAGGGGATTCTAAGTTAACCCCTAGACTTGTATAAATAAGAATAATTTCATTGTGACATTCTTGTGTGGAGTGATAAGTGTGGAGATCTTGGTGATTTCAGTGTAAGCCACTTTGTGATTGTTTTCCACCCATGGAAAAAGGCCACTAGGGCTCACTCTGTTGTTATGTTCTTGTTTTGGGTAGGTCTCTTTGGTGGGAAGGCCGAGTAGGCCTGTGGTTGGAGTATTTTCTATGGAATATAACATGGAGAGGGGGCGAGTATGGCACCCTAGTGAATCCACCTAAAAGAGGGAGTCTTATTGTTATTTTGTGGACTTTTTTGTGTGCTACAAATCAAGAGGAAAGAGGTCGAATCTCATTCCAAGTGTAAGGTATGTGTTGGGGTTGTTTTTGTGTGGGATAGTGAAGAGAGAAGGGGACATGTAGGGATAGACCTCAACCATGATCTAGTTCATTTGGAAGCCATGTGTTGCAACTGATAGAAAGGATGAAAAGGGAGGGACCAAGACCCCTGTAGTGGCTGATACATGTGTTGTAACTTGTGGATAGGACATCAGACTTGTGTAGGATAGATTGGAGAGGCTGGAATCCTAGTAACTCATCCCATAGCCTCTAAACCTCAAAAAGGAACTTGGAGGGACATGTTAAACTCTTGTTGGTTGCTTGTAGGTGAAGGTTAGGCTAGGTAAGCCCTCATTCAGTTGTAGAAATTAACGTTATAGGCTTTTTTTGAAGCTTCCCTAGTGGGAAAATGTAGCAGGAGATATGTGGGACAATCCTTATGAGCTACAAATGTTCCAATAATAAGAAGAAGGAATTTGAGGGAAACCCTGTGGGATAGGATAACTACAAGTTTTGGACAACCTTGAGGTTTGATGCAACAATCTTGTGACAGTTGTATTGGTTGGGACAACTTGTTGAAAGGGAAGCCTTAAGGGTTGTGAGAGTTTGTACATTTGACTAGGTTTCGGCATGGAAACCATGAGGGTTTCAAAATAGTTTTGTAAGTGTACTATTGTACTTTGGCATGTTTTCCATGTAAATAATTTTGGTTATTGTCCCTTGTATGGGAGCCTTTGGTTCCAAACATAAGAACATGTATTTTGGGCATTAAATTATTTTGTTCCTGTGCATGATCTAATTGCTTGTTTTGATATTTTTTTGTGCTAAGTCTTAGACATCTCAATGTGTTTATTTTAATAGTTCAAATTGTGTTAGTTTTTGTATTATATTGAGAACATAAACTATACCTGAGGTGTGTGTTCATCAAGTCTTTGGTGCAATACAAAATCTAACATGAAGCACTTCAATATACACAATTGGTTATGTCAATCCCTCATTCTTTTGGATTGTCTTCAGGAATTAACATGCATATTAACATATATATTCTCTCACCAAGTCCATTTCATGCAGATTTCATACATGGTTCTCATTTGGTATGCTACTTTCCCATAAAATCCCTCCATCAATTCTATGATACTCATGCCAAATTTTATGACTGAATTGAATCGTGGTTGGAGGGCTCTTACACAACTAAATTTCCCATGAATTATTATTGTAACATCTTTAATATAGTGGAAACAACTTTTCATGTTCTAAATTTTCCCACTTTTAGTCTATTTCTACTCCAAGCTATGTTACTAATGTTTTCTGATGAACATGTGTTTGCAGGATTGGGATTACATGGACAACTACATTGGAATTATGACTTTACATAGTTCATTTTCAGCCTGTGTAGTGTGGGATAGGAGTAGGATAGAATAGGATAGTGTATTTTCTTTGCATAGTTTAGTTTTGATTTCTAGTTTTTTAATTAGTTTTATTTTTTCCTCTTCTTTTTTATTATTGTTGGTTGAATAGTAAATGGATTTCTCAACAAAGATTGAAAATAAATGGGAGGATTGCAGGATAATTTTGTCCCCTCAATGTATTTTTGCGTCAAAACATATTTTTGACATGGGTAAAGATTGTTTTGTCTCATTCTCAAAACTTTCTATATGTTGGAGACATTTTCAGATCCTTGATTCTAGTTATATTCACAATGTCGATTCTTTTTACACACATTGGGTCATCCTACAAGCATAATGTTTTAAATAAAAAAAACTATTATGTTTTTTTTGTGGTGAAAATGAGCACTCACAATCATTCAATCTTCATGTCAACACGATTCTAATTGGAAGTTTACTTGATTGGGATTATTTTGAGTTATGATCTTCTTGTCCCACACATAGTAAATGGAATTTTGAGTGTTAACATTCCACCCATATCAAACTAAGTCCACTCCAATTTCCTTTAGTCCCATTGGATGATATTTTTTAAATTTATGTGGGCGGATGCTTACCCAATGATTGTTTTCTTTGGTTACTTTCATCCAACATGATTTTAGTATAGACTTAGCATAATCAACTTGGCTTGTTTTTTATTTTTGAGTTATTTCCTTTTAGCACCCTTGGTTTTAATTTTTGGCTCTTGGATACACATATCTTATTCTCTATTCAATTGGTATTTTAAGGATTAGTTTTCCTTGGGTCTTGCAATTGGATTGATTCAAGTTTCTTCTTATATGAGGTAGAGAGATATTTTTCAGATAGTCTAGAAACATGTTTTGACAATTTTGGACAATGATTTTCTACAAACTTTTCTGTCGGAATATATTTCATAATTTTCCTTGGGAATCAATCATTTTATTTGTCAATTCATTGGTTGAATAAAGACTCAATCCTAGTCCTTCCAATCAATGAGGGTTTAAAACCTGATATTTTCTTGGAAAGTATCTCTCTATCCTTTGTATTTTCTTATTTTAAGTCAGTAATTATGGTTACATTCTTGACTAATGTAATTTTTATCATGGCTTATCATTTCCCTTTTATCTCAATGTTGAAATCATTCAAATTCTTCGGGGTTGTAAATACCTTGGTGGAAAATGTCAATGCAACTTCTAATATTGTAAACTTTGAGTTATAATATGTTTTAAGCTTAGCAATGGTAATAAGTTTTCAAGATATGAATTTCTTGTGGCTGTAACCCATCAATATATTGAGCCTCACACTCTTCAACATTCTCTAAATATGAACTAATAAAGAGATCATGCTTATTCATAAGTTATAATCTCCGAGGATCAACTTGTTTGGGTCATATTGGAATCATTTTTATTTGATCTCTCTTTCTCATGATCTTATTGGTTTTTTTTTCCGGATTATATGTTTAGTTTGTTTGGATTGAAAACTTATCTAGTAGAGAGACAAGTTAAAAAAACATTGAAATTTCATTTCCTTAATATTTTATGTGATATGTAAGCTCAATGAAGTGAAATTCATATTTTTCCTTCTTGGAAACTCTACGATACCATTTTCATGGATTTTCCCATTATGTCAAATATCAACTTATTACTTATTAGAAATCGGGTTTTAGTCATATAGATTTTATTTGAGATTATTTGTACCTTATCAAAGACGTTATTTGAGATTATTTGTACATTATCAGAGTTTCTTAATTGTTCCCATATCCATAGTTATTTCGTCTCCCCTCTCACAATGTTTTTTCCAAAACGAAAAATTCTCCATTATATTAGAAATATAACTATTACATCTTGTGGATAACAAAAACTATCCAAGTAGGACTATAGTTACTATGTCATTACAAAAAAAAAATCAGAAGGCATAAATTTAAAATCACATGATCACTGCTCTAACATGATAGGGAAGAAATAAAACTACCAAGTCATTATCCAAAGGAAAGACTAGAAAAGAGTGATGTGTTCTCTATGGCCCTCCATGCCATTTTCCCAACTAAAAAAGGTGATCCCGCCTTCAGGTTCCATAAAAGACTTCTTTGACAATATGTCAGTGTCTTTGTTTTGTGCCTTGTAGATATGATGGAAGCTTAAATACTGAAAATATTTTATTAGACCCTGTACTTTTCCCTTCCATCCCTCTATGGTGCAAGCTTGTAATCTACCTCAGGGATGATTTTAGGGGCTAAATTTCTCTCATGGTCTAATTTTCCATGGTTTTTCCAAAAACGAGATTCGCTATTTCAAAAATGATTTGCCCAAATTCTATAGGGTAAAATTATTTTACCTTAAAATCGCCAAAAATTTATAAAAACTATATAAAATACTTAGAAATTTGAATATTTTACAAAACTATCGCCAAACATTTATAGTTGACATATGAAGGATTAGTAAGATTTGCCAAGGTTTCTACATTTTAAAATAATTTTTCATCCTTAAAATCATCCCTGATCTGCCTCTTTTATTTAGCCAATCTATGATCACCTTTGAATCACTAAGGATCTACAGTTTAGTATATGAAAGGTGTTGTGCTACAGTCAACGAGGCCCAGACACCCAAAATATCATCTTTTGTGTTTGTACCTTGACCATAATTCATTATCCATCTGGTAACATAGGAACCATGAGTTTTTAGATACCCCCATGTGTCACAATATGGGTTTGATGTGTCTTTTGAATGCTCATATTCCATTGGAGAGTGCCCAAAATTTTAATGGTAACCCGGTTGAAGGAGGGAGGAGTATCCTTGAATAGTGCAGAGTTTCTCTCCAACCGTAAAAAAAAGCATGTGAGATCCGAAAGGAAAGGGATATTTGATTTATCTATTGTCTAGAGATTATATCCATCCAACAGTGTTGTTCCATTCCAAATATCCTTGAGGTGTAGGATTTTTTTTAATCTCTTCCATGTAGAAATGGTGAAGCAACACGAGATAAATAGATGGTTAATGTCTTCAGAAGAAACATTGCAAAGTGAGCAGTGACTGGGACCTTCCCATCCTTTCCTCTGTAATTTCTCCCATGTGTGTATCTTCCCCTCAATTTCCATCCTGGTGAAAAGTTTTATTTTTAGTTGCATAGACCACTTCCATAAGCCACGTCTCCATCCTTTTATGACATTTTTGTCCTCAGTGGTAAGAAAATATAGATATACATTTTTTGCAGTTAGATTATCATAGTGGTCTCCTCCCGTCCACATCAATTTTTCGTTGTCATCCACAATGGAGACACCAGAGCTAATAAGAGCCTTAATGTAGCGATCCCATTCCATTTCCAGCCAACCAGAGAGGTCCAGTTCTGTATAGTTGTACCAGGTGGGCGAGTGCTCGGATCGTACCTCATTTTTCCAAGCCTGAGAGAGTATAGTGATCGTATTTTTTTTTAAGACTGTAATCAGTTCCGACAAGAGAAAAGAGTTTTCCTCCAGCCCCATAATCTTATCAATGCCGACCACCACTAAATGTCCTGACTCTAGAATCCAACTAAGCTAGTGAGTAATCAAGTGAATTGATTTTAATAAACCACCCCATATCTTGGAAATTGATGTTGGGGAGAAGGATGGAGATCTAATCCAATTGATGATAATGTAGGATGAGAGGTACTTTTCCTTTATTACATCATGCCACATGCCAACTCCCATTATAACCCTCTATAGAGTGTTAACAACTAAATATTTACTGAAGAGAAATATCTTCTGGAAGCCCCAGCCTCCATGTATTTTTGGTTTTGCTAGAGACTTCCATATGCACATATGTAGATGTGGAAAGTCCTTCTTTCCTCTCTCGAGGAATTTATACATAAGATTCCTGATCTTGTTTAAAACAAAACGCGGGATGATGTCCAAGGACAACCAATAAACTGGTAGACTTTCAAGTGTCGACTTAACTAAAATGTAACTTCCATCCAGGGACAACCACCTGTTACACCAGAGATCAATTTTGTTCTCCAACATAGACAATAGCCAGTTTGAGTCAATGCTTCTATGGGGTCTAGTTGACATGTGGAAACCGAGATATCTGAAACCTGTGGAAAGCAAAGAAAATTTGTATGGAAGAAAATTCTGAAATAGAGCCAATTCAGATTCCGATAATCCGACATATAGTGCACTAGATTTTTGTACATTTACCTTTAACCTAGAGGATTTGTAGAAAAATTTGATAATATCTTCAATTTCTATCCATTTAGTTAATGAGGCTTTTGTGATAATTAATATGTCATCCACGAATAATATGTGAATTATCTTTATCAACCTGGATACTCTAATACCTGTGATCTTCCCAGTTGGCTTGATATCTTTTCATATCAAAATAAGTCCTTCTAATACCAAGATAAATAACAATGGGGATAAAGGAAAACACTGACGTAAACCCCGATCGGTCCTAAAGAAGTTTGTCTCTTCCTCGTTTATTAAAATTTCAAAAGAATATGAGGATACACAACTCATTAAACAGTTGGAGAATTGAACATCTAAACCTGATTGTAGCAAAATCAATCTCAAAGTATCCTAGTCAACACAATCACATGGTTCTTGTAAGTCTAGCTTCAATATTATATATTTTTAATTATGTTTCTTGATGCTATGAAGACATTCGTGAGTCGTACCAATGGCGTCCTATATCTGTCGGCCTTTTAGGAACCCAAGCTATTCTATAGAGATGAAGTTATATAGGATGGGCTTTATATAATTTACAATTATTTTAGATATTAATTTGTAAACAAGATTGCAAACAGAGATGGGCCTGTAGTCGTTGAAGGTAGTCAACTTGTTTTACTTTGGAATGAGTACAATAAAGGTAGAGTTGAGACCGCTAATTACCTGCCCTTTAGTTCTATACTCCTCTACCATTTCCAATAGATCGTTCCCCAGAAGATCGAAAAAGACGGTGAAAAACTCCACAGTCCATCCATAGGGACCTGGACTCTTATATTTATTAAATGAATGTATCACTTCCTTTAAATCTTCTAAGTTGATAGGACGAGCTAGAGATTTTGTATCTGTATCTATTACCATGTGAGGAAAGATCCCAACAACTCTGCATTGATCCATATTTAAATGTTTTCCCCGTGCTTTGAAAAAATTACTGAAATACCTCACGGCCTCAGCTTTTATATTCTTCGGGCCTATGCGTTGGCGCCCAGAGGAGTCTTCGACTCCCCAAATGTGTTTTCTATTTCTCCTAAAGCTAGCATATTGGTGAAATAACTTCGTGTTTTGATCTCCTCCAGTAATCCAAATAGCTTTGTTGCATTGCCTCCATAGTTCTTTTGTTTCTCTAAGGATGTTGTTGCGCTCATGTTCCAAAAAAATTAATAACTTTTTTGTCTCTTATGTTAATTCACCATTGAACCGATGCATTAAAATATCATTTATTTCGAATTCCAATAGTTCCATTCTCAACAAGATATTCTTGTTCTTTTTTCGAATTCCAATAGTTCCATTCTCAACAAGATATTCTTGTTCTTTTCCTTGATCCATAGATTGGTCCTTTTCTTTAGATTCTTTTTTTTTTTTTATACTGGGAATCCTGTAACGACAAGATCAGATTACAAGGATTAATTTGGAGCTCAATCTCGGCTGCCTTATAAACCCTGGGGAGAAACGCGCAGCCCGCAAGCACTCGAGTAACGGCAGAACCAATCTTGTAGACCGATTTTACATAGTTCCTTCCATTTTACACGACACTTGCCAATCTATTCACACCATGCTAAAAGTCAAGGACATGGGGTGGGCTTTGATCCACTTATGTAAAACAATGATAGCATTTATTATAGTATCTCTCGAGGCAACCATCGCCTCGACCATCACCTCAAGGTGTCCCCATGGCTCCAAAAAAATACCTCACAGCGAGAATTGAACCTTGCCCAACGGTGAAAAACTCCTCGCTTTCCACCATTGGATCCAACCCCTTTGGGATTTTCTTTAGATTCTTTAGTTTCCATATGATTCTGCATTTTTTTCCGCCTTCACAAAGATACAGTGGATTTGACCAGATCTCATGTACAAGGGAAAAATACTCTTTATCCGAAATCCACTATGGATTGAGCTTGAAAGGATAGGGTCAGTATTTTGGCCCGATCTCTAACTATAATACTATAGGGGTGTGATTGGAGACATAGGGGTATTCCACCCAGGAGAGATGCATACCTACATATGAGAGTAGCTCTTCCGATACATAGAATCTGTCCAAACGCTTTGCAATAGAGCTAGACCCTTAGCGAACATTCCTCCAGGTAGGGATGATAATGTCTTGTTGGAAATTGACTAAATGGTTGTTTTGGAAAATATCTTTGAAATATTATGAAAGTGGCCCAGCTTGTGCTGATCCACCCCAAATTTCACTAGGAGAAATGGTGAAATTCATGTCTCCAGCTATGATAAGATTTTTATGTAACAGAATGCCACTTTCTTCGATCGCGTCCTAGAAATTCCTCCTCTCCGCGCATGGGCCATAAATATTTAGTATTAAAATCTTTCTCTTATTGGCAATGTAATAACCTGTCAATAAGATGCCACCAACAGAAAGGTAAGGAACCATATCAAATTTAATGGGGTCCCAAGCTACCAAGATCCCTCCCGAGGTCCCTACAGAGTTAACTTACAAATAAACCATGTAAGTTCTCTCTTTTTGTTTAGGGACTAGGGTTTCTTGTAATAAAATGATGTCCGGATGAGTTTTGTCCAATAGACGTCTCACAAAGGTTGTTTTTAGGGAGCCTCCCACCCGTTGAAGATTGAGGGATACAAAAAATCATTATCTAGCCCTGACAAGGGCCTTCACTTCTCTAAGTGCGCCATAGTCCTTGTAAGGAGAAAAAAAATCAGGTTGTTGGGAAGTGGATGAAATGGACTTCTTCCTAGTGCTACGGGTTTTTATCGACAAGTACTTAATCCCCAAGCCACGTGACCAAGCATATTATTTTCTTATGCCCGAAACAACCGATCGAGAGGTGTTGGTTGTACCCTCAAGTGACATATTTTTATACACTGACTTTCACAAGTATGCTAGTAGAGGGATAGTGGAAGAGTGATAACGTAGGTAAGGTATTAAGGAGTCAAGAACCTTGTTTAAAGAAGAGTCAGTTTCCTCAGATTCTTGATAACTGAGAAGAGTGGCAGAGGACTCAAGGTGGATAACGGGTGTAGTGGTGGGGCGAAAAGAAAGTTGAGAGTTCTCCTGTGTAGGTGAGGAAGCATTAGGTGTAGAAGAGATTTTTGTGGGAAGAGGAACCCTAGGGGAATCTTGTGCATCTAGGACTAGCTATAGAGAACTCCCAGGATTTTTTGTCTTCTGTAAAATGTTGTCCTTATTGATAGTGGGAGTCACAAATTCCTTTGCAACATTTTACAGAACCTTGTAACTCTCGCTTGTAACTCCCACTTTTTTGTCTTCTGTAAAATTTGGTCCTCTCACAAGGTTGAAGATAATTATATGGATGTTCCACATTATTATTATTATTATTAATGACAAGAGGAAATAAATACCTTGGTTTGAAATGTTGGTGATTTTTAAATCATATTTTTATTTATCTTTTAAGCATGTCCAAGGATTGGTGGTGGACAAATATCATTAGAGAATGGATGGAATGATCAATTATATGGTTTTATTTATGTATTTGATTGATTATGATTTCATGGAAATAATTTTATGTCTAGGGATCCAAATCCTACAACAATCAATGACATTGAGTCTCTTTTCGAAAGGAATATTGTGGGAAAACACATAATGCTCATTTCTGAAGAATGTTGTAAGATTTGGGTAAATGAAAAAAAGATGAATACTTCATGAATAAACTGGAGTTTACATAAGTTGTGCATCAACCAATATAGTTTAAGTTTAGAATATATTAACATGATTTTCTTAGGATTAGTTTAATCTTGGACCTTAATTTTCTTTTTAGTATATTTTCATTTTAATAAGTTGGTCATTTAGAGGAAGATTTTTTCCCAAACTGTCAAATAGTTGAACATAAAATTCTCTTTTGTTATGGAGGTTGGAAAATGTCTTGTGTAACCAAAAACTCAAGATTTTTCTCTTTATATGAAAGCAAACTATGGAAGTGTTAATCTATACTTGCCTTCTTAGATTCCTTTGCAACATTTTTAGAATTAATCAACCAAAATTTCACTGACTCAACAATGGATCTGAAATCTAGTCTCCTTCATGTATTCTCATTTTGGTATCTGATCTAATATATAACATATTATGCCGAAGAATTGATATTTGGATTCCTTTTCCATCATTATTATTTTTTGATGACCTCCATAACTGTAATATCCCCTCTTTTCCTCATAATATCAAATCATCTGAATCTTTGGGATTTATAATTATCTCTTATGGAAAAGATAAATTGATACTTTGCTGACAAATATCACATGCCATTTTTTATGTTAAAAAGTTTAGCATTTTCCAATGTGTAAAATACATATGAAAATAAATCTTGAAGGTTTGGGGGATTGTAGAATTTTTCATGTGATTGAATTTAAAAATATGTTTTGACTAAGCATTCCAATTAACCCATTTTTATACGTTTCCGAAATATTTTTTTTTGTTTCACTAAATGAAAGAGAAATTTTGTGTGATAGTTGGATTGGAGGATTGTGTTGCGGATTTTTCCACCAGGTTATTGGTTATCGTATTCGTGCTTGTTTTTTTTTCTTTCAAATATTTACCCTAGGAGTATTTCTATTGGGATTTATTTCAAATGATTAACCTTTCTTAATTATTTCCCTTGGTTTACTTTCTAAGTCTTCCCTGAAAATGATTTCACTAATAGTTCTCATGATTTGTCTCATGGTGTTGGGATTACATGATTATCTTTATTAGATTCTTCTTTTGATGATTGACATTTTTATTTTAGGTTTCTTTTAGTTTAATTATTTTCTCTTTTTCATGAATTGACTTTCATTTTAGCACTTACTTTCTACTTGTACATATTTCTTTCATCTTTTAATTCAAATGCTAGTATGTTCCCTGAGTTGATTTGACTTATGAGTCTTCCTTGAGGATTAATTTTTAAGCTTGAGTGAGGGGAAGGTCCAATTATGGTCCCACACTGAAGAAAATGTTTACAAGTCATGAGATGAATGGGTTTCTCTATCTGAATGAACATTCATAAAATTATTAGTTGTAGATATGGACTATCAGAGTAGGAAGTTTTGGGGGCTAAGCACAACAAACGAGGTAGATGAGACCAAGAAGGAGAGAATGTCATGTTTTGAGGAAAAGTAGGGTGCAAAACAAGATTTGCAAAAATATGTAGTAGACGTGGAAAAACCTAGCCATGTTAAGGTTAGGGTTTTGGAGTCATATTGTAAGGGTTTTTTACCCATTTTTGTAGTATAAATAGAATATGTATGAGGTAGGTTGAGGTTTCTAGGTATGTGTCTTTGATATCATATTTTGGTGCGAAGAACCTACTTTGGAGCCATTTTTTAGTGTAAATCTTTGTTGAGAGATGTGGAGCACAGATGGAGTCAATCTGGAGATGTAGCTAAGGGTTGGAGCTTGGTGAGACACTGGTACGCCTCACTACTCTCTAATATTCTATGATGTAATATGTGAAATCCTAATTTGATGAAGAAGAAGAAATAAAAGAAGATATTTGTGGATGTAGCCCGAGGGGGGGTGAACCACAGTAAAAACCATGTGTTTCAAATGTGTTTAAATATTGTTGTTATTTATGAAATTATGGTTAAAGCGTTAGATGAATGAATGGTTTGAGTTACAATGCATACAAAAATATGTATGTAGAATGAATATTATGAATTGATGAAATAATATATCCGATGAATGGTACGATATAATGCATTGATAAGTAGAAATAGAAGTAAGAATAACAACCCCAATCCCTTCCATGACTACAGACACTTGCGTCCTGCAGTCACCCATAAACCATCTTGGGTGAGATTGTGTTGTGCACTCTATGCATGGTGTAGCCTTCTGGTTTACCGGAATGGTCGATGGTGAAAAGGGTTTTGTTGGAGAACTAAGGTATAACCTGGGTCAGCCCATATGCCCAACAAATGGTTTTGTTGCCAACTAGAACTTAGAAGAAGAGCTAGGAAGAGGTTTGGTGAAGAATATGCAGTGGTAGAAAGGGATGCTCAGGCCATGGAATCCTATGAAGAAAGATATTGAAAGATGGTTGGAGACAAAGAAGTTGGAGTTCGCATAGAAAGATGATAAGGGTTTGTTGGCAGCAATAATATAATCCCTACTTTTACAAGCTGCCTACACAGGGTTTTTAAATTCTCGTCACTCGTCACAACCTTTTTCATTAAATGACACTTGTTACTCGTCTCTTTTTGCGTACCTGCTTTTCGATTTCGTTTTCATGACTGTAAGCATGAAAACTCACAGCTGGAATTCATGTTTGATTTCATTAAAGGATTAAGGTTCATTTGGTCTATTGTCACATTGTCGTATTTTTCTATGAACATGGTTGTTTTCATGGTTATAACCCCTTGGTCTTGAACATGCCTTGGTTACATGAGTATTAAATCACCACCCATTTAGCATTCGATTAATGTTAATGGGGTTTTGATTTATAAATTTTTTTGATTCAATTGTTTATTTGACATATTGATTTTGTGATCAAATCGTGGATATGCATACGATTGTGTTCAACTGTTATGATCTTTGTGCATACCATTATGCCGAGGTGTCATTCCAAGTACAACAAGGTATTATGTTTTTGTATGGCCTCAATCTACACGATTTTTCTCACACGCATAACAATTAACACTCCCGCCTACCATTTCGAGTTGTCTTTGCATTGCATTGGGGAAGCTCGGGGCAATGGCTCTATGCTTATTCTGTCAAACCCTACCGTTGAATCCCCTATCAATTCCTTACTGTTAGCCATGGATCCTGTGGTGAGGATTGAGCCCAACGGGGTCCAGACATTGTTATCATTTGACAATGCCAGAGATGACTTAGAAAGGAATGGCTGGCGTGTGTTTGTTGAAAAGTTCGAGGGTTTTAATTTAAAAGTTGCTCAAGAATTCACGTTGACATTCGACGGTTGCAGAGAAAAAATAGGTCTGTGCAGTTGGAAGTAATTGAAGACTTCTTAAAGCTAACCCCGTAATTTCCTCCTAGAGACATGTTTTTGCGTGAGCGAGTATGAGAAAACGGTTTTGAATTAGATCAAACCCTTTAAAACCTAGAACCAAAATGAGCCCTTTTACTTTCATCGTGGGTGGTTTCCCCAGAAATTGGGTCTTTACAGAGATATAGCTCATCCTTTAGAGGTCAAATCTCAGATTTTCTCTGCGGCTGAAAGGTGCGTTTTGGTCTGTTTGCAATTGTTGAAACTTTTATTACCTCTCCAGGCCTATGCCTTAGAACCCCTCTCACCCGTCCAACCTTGTGCCTCAACCTTCTGTGAACCCTTGATCAATCCAAAGGATTTTCAAGAAGTCTGTCAGCAAGTTATACATCCACAGGGTCTGTTGTTTTTAACAACGTGGAAGCAGTGACTGCCATTGTAAATTCAAAGATTGCTTGATTAAGTCAAATCCCTTAATCTGAGGTATGATTTTTAAAAATAAGTTTAGGATGATTTTGTATTTTTTAAATTAGAATACATGATTTGTTTGCACAGATTACCTCTAGTCTGTTTTGATTGATTCAATAAAATATGATTCTAGTTATAATTATAACTAGCTACAAAATCGTGAGATTCTGTAGCTAGTTACAAGAATTTGAATTATTTGTTTGAATAACTAAAAATGCATCTGAAATATTTTATTCTTATGTATTTTCAGGAACCTACGATTTCTACAGGAGATTTGAACCACTGGTGGCATCTCTCAGCATGCTATTTTTATGTTGTTTTAGAATAGGATGTTAGTTTTGATATCAAGAAGAATCTGGGAGGTTGCATCCCCCACAATTTTTGGAACAAATTAGATGATATCCACAGGAAACGTTTTGATCCTGTAACCTATATAAATGTATTGTTTTGTAAACTAAGGACCATCGCTGCCTGGGAGAGAAAACTATGGATTTATGATTGATAGACTTGAATGGAAATTTATATTTGCACAGCTTTAGCTTTGATATATCGTATTTTTATTCAAGTTATGGTCATTTCGATTTGTAATTAAATTGTGACTACTTTAGATATCATGGTTTATTACATATTGGTGTGATGAAATTTATATGATGTCCGTGTTTTATGTCCCTTATATTATATAAAACAATTACTCTGTTCAAATTTGATGATTAGAAGATTAATCTTCTTTATTCAATGAGCAGTTATATACAAATTTTTACAGCCAGATTTATCTCAATGTGACCATTCGTAAAATCATAAAATTGTTGTCAATACTTCTCTTATATGTTATGTCATTAGCATTCAATCACTTCTGCTTCGAATTTATGATAAGCGTTCGTAAGATTTGTTGCGGTTTACCCCATCACAAAGTGAAATTGGATACTGTACACAGGATGAATAGGAGATGCGATTACAAGTCAGTTTGCTAGTTTTATTTTATTAGTTTAATTAATATAGAAAGTTACTGTAATCTAAACACATTTTACTATTTATCTTTGTTTTCAATTAGACAATTAGCTATTTCATTTCTTGTTTATAAAATTTATAAAAAATCAAAATGACTGAATGATAGTTTTGCTGTCATAAATCAATCCATATTTGAGTTTCGCAGATTTAGATTAAAATTTGCATTTTGTAAATATTACACATATATTAGAGATATAATCCTATAGATATATTGTAGAGCTATTTTATAAATATTAGTTAGTGAACTGTAAGTATATATTAGATTGGTATACAGTTTTCAACGAGTGTTTTTTTTTATTAAGTTATTTTATCTTCTTTAGTTTTGTTTTTTTTTTACTTTCTTAGGACTTAGATCGGCTAACGGAGCCGCAAAACCCGTCGGAGTGGATTAATCCAAATGGCTTGGGTTAAGTAGACAACCCCGGATCGGATTCACTCCTCTAGTTGACGAGCGGTCAATTTCGCCCGTCAATAGGGTTCCAGGTATACACTGCACCAATACCTGTAGAGGTATATGTTTACTAATTTACATGAAGAATATTTCTGTTATTTTCCATAGCTATTACATGAGTGGATATTGAGGTTGAAATATACCCATCCAAATAATAAAATTAGAACAATAGTTTGGATTGCTAAAAATATCGTACCATTGGACAGGGTTAATAAAAAATTCACACGCAAAGTGGATTTCTGGCTAGACAATATTACTACGGGGTTTATCACTGAGTTTGCAGTAGATAAAATGAATTTATATACTGTTGTTGAGTAGGATTTCTTGAGGGGAACCAGAGAAATGTATATTAGGTCTCTTTACATGTCAATCAAGATATTATTACATGATAAAGGCATAATGGACATGGAATCAAACAACTAGACCACTTTGCGTGCATGGGGGAGTTGGGGGAAGCACTAAGGAAGATCTGAGAAATGGAGAAGGATATGGAGAGAAGCCATAAGAAGGAGGTAATGGATGCCATCACGATGGATGATGAACATAAAAAGGAAATCATAGGGAATGCAGGTGTGACGTGCATCAGACGACCCTACTAGTATAAGATGAATAACAAGAAGAGTATAGTAGCTGAGCAAGAGGGCTTGGAAAAAATTGAGGAAGAGGTAGAGGATCTTCATGCCACAGGGAAAATTGAGGATAGCTTACATGCCACATATGAGAGGAAAAATAGAGGTCTTGAGTTGACCACAGAAGAAAGATCTCCATTCCAGATCTGAATTAGTGTGGAACCCACAGCCCCATGTGTGGCGAAGACAACTGAAAACAAAAAAGAAGATAACTAGCAAGTGATTAGTGGTAGAAGAAGTTTTTCAGGACATGGGTCTAGTAGCATAAGTGCAATTTTAGCAAGTAGAATTCAAGTATCTACATCGCATGGAGGTGGTAGTTTAGCTAATTTCACAATGGAAAGAAAATATCCAACTATTAGGTTACCAGAGTTCTGAGGGGACTGGTCAGATGATCGAGAAAAAAATATGTTTATCTGTGAGAAGATATGGGTAGAAAAGAATATTATATATGAGGATACAAAGTTTGCGTAGTTGTAAATAACATTTCGATATCGTGCATTAGAATTGTACATGCTTATATCAACAAATAACCCAATGGGAATGCCTACAACTGCAGTAGATTTGAAGAGGCAGTTAATTAATGAATTTCATAAACCTAGCTCGAAATACTAGTTTATGAATAAAATGATAGAGATCAAGCAGAAGCCAGGAGAATCAGTCTAGGAAGTGGATCAGAAATTCAAGAGGCTAAAAGGTATGTTAAAGTACACTATTAATGATACACAACATAGCCATTTTTTTGTTAATTCTTTGTTTCCACACTTGAACTATCGTTTGAGAAAACATAAATTCCAAAGTCAAGGTTAGTCTCTGTGGGAATACTTATAGCTAGAGGAAAACTAGTACAAGCATAAAGATCCATATATGGAAGAGATGAAGGAAGATATGAAGAACTTAACATTCCAGTTGAATTATAACAAAGGAAAGGAGAAAAGGGAAGATGCATGGTGTACAATGTGCAGGACAAAATGTCATCAAAAGAATGAGTGTCCATTATTTTCATAGTATATTGGAGTGGGTATGCCAAACCCTTTAGCTTCAGGAGGACCATGGTGTGATATTTTCAAAACACATGGGCATGATCCCTATCATTTCCCCCTAATGCAGAAGTATCAAGTAGTATCGAAGAGTACATTTTGTAACTTTTTTAAGTCAGTTGGACACGAAGACAAGGACAATAGAACCTTGGAGATGATTAAAGAAATGATTGTAGATACATACAGGGTGCATGATGAACATGTAATAGGACAACCTACACAAAAACCACAATATAACAATGTGCAGCGGCCCCAATATAATCCTTCACAGTAGTTTGTAGCACACACATAGTATAATGAATAGAAGTTTCAAGGGAAACAACTACATAATCCTACACAATAGTGCGTAGCACCACCATAGTATAATAACCCACAACCATAGTATAATCAGGGAAATCAGTATAAGACACAGTGCAGAGATAATCAGGGAAACATAAGAGGCTTCAGAGGAGGAGGCCATGGAGGAAGAGGTTTTGGAGGAGGTCAAGGACCGATTGTTTGTCATAACTTTCAGAAACTGGGGAACTATGCAAGAGACTTCCCACAACCACCTGTGACATACATGTATTATTGCGTAGAAGACCATGAAACAAAATATTGTCCAACACTCTTGATAAAAATACATGACAAGAGGAACCAAAATAATCAGAACATGTAATGGATTGGGGTGGGAAATAGAGAAGAGGACATGAAGAAGATTAACATAGTTACTATAGGTGGAGCTAATATAGGAGAATATGTAGCCAAGATTAATTAGGATCAATACCAATGGGTCAAGAAGAATATAACGCCTGAACAAAAGTTTGATTCATGCAAATAGAAAGAGATATTCAAGGAAGCTAGACATGAGATCTTGAAGGAATACATTGTGTCCACTTTCGAAACAAAGCGAGTAGATGACATACCAGTGTATGAAATGCCTTCATTATTTGATCAGAACAATCAAGAGCAATATTCAAAATAAGTAAGTAACTTAAGAAACGTTTTGGGATCTTGTGTCAAATTGTTGAATGATAAAAATTCCTTATAAGTACTACATAATTTGTTATAAAAGTGTAATCCTAGGGAAGAAGGGGGTAAAAATATTAAATCAGGTCTATAATAAGAGAATAACCAACAGGGAATTCAGATTGAATGCCAACATATGAGATTTCAATATGGGAGATATTATACTAGACTTAGGATATGAAGTCAATGTTCTTCCAAAGAAGACCTGTGAAGCTATGGGAGAACCACAATTGGGGTATTCACCAATTCAATTGAGGTTGGAAAATCAATACAGAGTGGTGTCAATTGGTAGGTTTAAGGGAATTCCAGTAGATTTAGATGATGTGCGAGCCATGATTGATTTTGAAGTCATTTACATAGTGGACAACACTTCGCCATATCCAACACTGTTGGGTTTGGATTGGGATTTTGATAACCATACTATTATCAACTCAAAGACAATAAATATTGTATTTGAATCAAGGGAGTATAGATTTATTGCGCCATTGGATCCCTCGAAAGGAGGAAGTATGTGGAACCTGCGATGAATAATATTCTCACAGAAGATGTGAATAATATATACATAACTACCACATGTGAAGACGATTATATCAACCCAACTACAGATGGAATGCTAAATTGGAGGAGTATTAGTTCTTGTACTTCAAAATCTGACACAATACTGGAAAACTGACATCAATGACTACATGAATTATCTACCAGGAGATGTGCCAAAATGATGCACACACTGAGATGGGTTGGTACAGAGGTAAGAGAACCTCCTACTTTTTATGGATTGAATGATTTAGAAGATTTTTTAATGAAGTTTTAGGTAGAGGTTATGGAAAATCAAAGATTACCAACATTATATATTCATTTAAAATATACACATGCAAAAAGGTAGGGTACACACAAGGAAAAGATCAACAATTGGTTTCAGTACAAAAGGTTGTTGCGCATCAGATTCGATGTAGAGAAGGAGCATATATCTGAGGAGAAATGTGAGGGATTTGGAAAAACTCAAGAACATGTATATAAGTTCATAGTTTAATGGAGATTAGTACCACCAAAAGAATCGCCACAATATTGTATTCATACACTAGAAGGAATTTCGAAGAATTGGTACACATAATAGGAACATCGTAGATAAACTGCTAACTAGGAAGAGATACAATATAATTTCAGAGTTACATTTTCATTTGAGCATGACAGTCCATAGATCGATAGAATGTTAAAATTGGTAAGAGATTGGATATTTGAAGAACAATAATTTGAAATAGTTATAGAATATTAGAAACATGCTAGACAGATAGTTAAACAAATGCTACACTTTTATCACGCCGCAGAAAAGGAATATCCAATAGAAGATAATCCACACAATATACAGATCCTAGAAGTGGAAGGTGAAAGGGAAGTATAAGTTCCCAAGATGGATTCAAAATATTATTTTGCACCATTAAATATCAAGAATGTCAACATTGGAACTGCAGAAAACCAAAAAATGGCAAGCATTGGATATTATTGGGATAATCAAACAATATAAAGGATCATAAATTTACTACGCAAATACAATGACTTATTCCCATAAACATTCTCATAGATGAAGGGGTTAGAAGGATATTTAAAAGAGACAAATATACCTTTGAATCCATAAGCAAGACCTATCATACAGAGGCCTTACAGATTGAATCCAATATACAAAGAGAAGATGAAGGAAGAAAGTGAAAAGATGATAGAAGTTGGTGTCATAGAACTTGGAGAATAATCAGAATGGATCATTCCTATGGTGGTGCAGGAAAAAGAGTAAGGAGATATTAGGATTTGTGTATATTTGATAAAATTGAATGATGCTTTCCTACATGATCCTTTTCCTACCCCATTTATAGTTAAAGTTTTAGAGAATGTAGGGGGTCAAGAAGCTTATTATTTTACAGATGGATTCTCACGATATCATCATATTAAGACCACACCAGAAGATAGACACAAGACTACATTTTCTATAGAGTGGGGACCATTTGAATATACAGTTATGCCATTTGGATTGAATAATTCACAAGCCATTTTTTCAAGGGTAGTAGTATCATATTTTAAAGACTTTATTCATACGGCTTTGGAGGTTTTCTTGGATGATTGGACAATTTTCAATTTGTTGAAGGACCGTGTTTCATTATTAAGGATTATGTTGGACAAATTCAGACAATGTCAGATATCATTAAATATTAATAAATGTATCTTCAAGGAACCTTTTTGGATTTTGTTAGGACATGTGGTGTGTAAAAAGGGTACGTTGGTTGATCTTGCTAAAATTGTTTTCATAGTGAAATTACCACCACCAAAGTAAGTGCGCCAGTTGAAGAGTACATTGGTCCATACAAGATATTATTGGAAGTTCATAAGATCATATGCATCGATCATTGTGGCAATGGAGAAGTTTCTCAAGAAAGATACTAAGTATCAGTGGAATGATGAATGCCAATAGAGTTTGGATATTTTGAAAGAGAATATGGTTACTGCGTCGATTTTAGTATTTCCAAACTGAGAAAAAAAATTCCATGTGCATGTGTATGCATCTGCAATAACATTAGGAGAAGTATTAACCAAACTAGGAGAAGGAGATATAGATCAACCTATTGCATTTTCCAACAAAACGTTATCACATTCAGAACATAACTATAACACTAGAGAAAGGGCAGAGATAACTATGGTGTATGTTATGCAAAAATAGAGACATTACTTGTTAGGGAAACATTTCAGTATGTTTACAGATCATTCTTCTCTGAGATACTTAGTCAATAAGCCAGTGTTGGGGGGAAGGATATGGAGATGGATACTTTTGTTCCAAGAATTTTATTTTGAAGTTGTGGTGAATCCTGGAAGATTGAATGTAGGACCAAATCACTTATCCGGGATAAATAATGGAGAAGAACCTAGTAACTTGGAAGATAAATTTCCAGATGCACAATTGTATTTAGTACATATAGTTGATGAGTTTTTTGTTGACATTATTGATTTTTTTATTACAAGATTTCCACCAAAAGAATTTACTACTGTGCAAAAGAAAAAATTGGTGGTTAGAGCTGCATATTATCAGTTGACTGCAGGTCATTTATACAAACTATGAGCAGACAACATCTTGAGAAGATGTGTGATGGAGCATGAAAGACCCATTATTTTGGCAGAGGCGCATGAAGGAATAGTTTGAGGGCATTATGAAGGAAAATATACCGCGAAGAAGGTATTGCGCACATGGTTATGGTGGAAAATAGTTCATAAGGATTCAAAACAATACTGTCAGAAGTGTGATGTTTGTTAAAGAGTTGGGAAACTATCCAGGAGGGATGAAATTCCATTGAAACCTCGAGTAAATTTACAAGTTTTTGATAAATGGGAGGTATATTTTGTAGGTCCAATTAATGCACCAACTAGAAGATCACGAACCATATATATTATTACAATGACAAAATACTTGAGCAGATGGGCTAAGGAATCACCCTTGAAGGATTGCAACATAGAGACTACAACACAATTTTTATTTTAGCATGTAGTGACAACGTTTGGATGTCCAGGAATATAGATGAGTGATCGAGGAACTCACTTCATCAACAAAAACATTGAAACAATGGTTGAATAATTTAAGATACATCACAAGAAGAGTACTCCTTATC
The DNA here is from genome assembly GCA_010110895.2 of Picea sitchensis. Classification (NCBI taxonomy): domain Eukaryota; kingdom Viridiplantae; phylum Streptophyta; class Pinopsida; order Pinales; family Pinaceae; genus Picea; species Picea sitchensis. Next base: position 70,458 of record SNQJ01S0061452.1, on the reverse strand, counting down.
ACCCTCAAGTAAATGGAATAGTGGAAGCCTTCAACAAAATTTTGGAGAATTCCTTGACAAATATTTCTAATTTGAACAAAGATGATTGGGATTTGAAGGTACTAGCAATACTTTGGGCTTATCGAATTACATGCAAGAATCTAACAGGGAAGACATCATTTAGATTGGTATATGTAAAAGAGGTAGTAGTTCCGTTATATTATTTGATACCAAGTCTTCACACTGCAACAGTTAGACATATAATAGAAAGGGGCGCAACGCATGAAAGATTGGCTTAGAGGATGGAATTAGAAGATGTAATAATCATGGTATGTTTTCATAAGGAGGTACATAAAGTAAAAGATAAATCATGGCATCGAAAGCATATCAAGAAGAATAATTTTGAGGGAGATCTGGTTCTCCTCTTTGACAGTAAGTATTTGTAGCACCCATGAAAGCTCAGAATGCATTGGCTAGAGCCATACCAGATAAAATATGTCACATATGTGTTGATGATTACAACTGCGTGAGGCATCCTCCAGGACATAGACTGATTCATTCGACTTGAGAGAGAGCCCATGATTTGGGTGTGTGGTTCCTATTTGAGACAAAATTGGAATGTTCTGCTAGCCTCCTCCTTACAGAGAGTTGAGATGAACTCCAGATGATTCTCTTGTGTAACGAAGTGAGAAATAATATTTGTTTAGTTAGGCATGCCTGTGGCTGAGCATAGGTGAACATGTGAAATTCCATGATTTGGTGGCATCGTTCTGAGACAGAAATTAAATGATGTATTAGCCTCATTTGAGTAGACAGTTGAGATGATGAATGCCAGATGAATCTCCTGTGTAATGCAATGGGAAAGAAGATCTATTGAGTTGGATGTGCATGTGGATGAGCACAGGTGAACGTGATCCTAGTGGCTAAGCACTAGTGAGTGTGGTTCTCCTGTGAGACGCAGTGAGATAGAGAGACATCCCTATGGTTGAGCGCATATGGATATGCCCCTAGTGGTTGAGCACTAGTGGGTGTATGAGATCCATTTCTATATTGTTCAAGAGTTAGACTTACCTGTAACCTTATTTGTTATGTAAAGGGTATAGGTTGGGCCAGTTAGAAAAATAGGACAGAGCAATAAAATAAAACAAATGCGGAAAAAAAACAAAGAAGATACGCAATACAGTAGAGACATAGAGATACGTGGCTCACCCAGTATGGGCTACATCCACCAGAGAAATTTGCAGTTCCTTCCTTTATTATTATCCATAAAATGAAGGGATACAACCTACAGAAAACCTGTTGTAAATTCCTCTTCTTTCTCTCCTAGTCTCCTCTCTCATAATATAATATTCTCTATGATGCATAGTTGTAATACATTTCCCTCTTAAAAGAGGGTTGCCTTCTAGGGAAAAAATCCCTAAGATAACTTCTACTGTTAGATCCGCGACCTTATAATGAACGGTCCAGATTTACATTGAAATTACACTATACATTTACAAGGCAATTTTTCCTTTGAGGGTTTCGGCCCTGAACCCCCGCTGGGGGCTCGCTTTCCCCTGGACCCCCCAGTTGGGGAGATATCCCCCTCGGACCCCATAGGGGGGGTAAGCTCCTCCTCCTCTCCCCCTTGTGGATGATTGTACATTATTCTGGGGTGTAAAGTCTTCATAGGGTATAACACACGGCTGGAAACAAAGACTTATGAATCAGGATCCACAACCAACAATCTCCCACTTGGAGAATGATCTCAACAACTCCACCGTTGTTGTATCTTCCGAACTATGAACATTCTTGGAGCTGTCAAACTTCTGATCTTCTCCTTCATGCTTGAAGACCAATTGAAACTGAGTAAGAACTTATTTTCTCCCTGGTTATTCCCTTTGTTAACATGTATGCAGGATTCTGGCTAGTGTGTGTCTTTTCCAACTTCAAATTTCCATATTCCAAGAGAGATCGTATGAAATGGTACCTCAAATATATATGCTTAATATTCAAATGGAATACTGATTTCTTTGAAAGATGAATGTTACTCTCACTGTCAAAGTACAACCTGCTATTCTCCTGCTTCTTTCCCATTTCCTCCATAAACCTCTGTAAACAAATCATTTCTTTACTAGCCTTTGTAGCAACAACATACTCTACTTCTGTTGTTGAAAGTGAAAAAACCTTTTGCGGTTTCGAAATCCAAATTACTGTTGTTCCACCTATAGTAAAAACATACCTTGTGGTGCTCCTCCTGCTATCTTTATCACCTTCCATATCTAAATCAACAAATCCCTATAGAAAAGTCTATGAACCTCCAAAACATAATGCATGAGTAGTAGTACCTCTCAAACACCTAAGAATCCACTTTACTGCCTCCCAATGTTATTTACCTATATTGTTCATATACCTTCTCACAAATCCCACTGCATGTACAATATCTAGTCTTGTGCAAACCATTGCATACATCAAGTTGACAACTACTAATGAATAAGGGACCCTAGACATGTATTCTATCTCCTGTTGTGTCTTGGGACACATTTCCTTAGTTAATTTGAAATGGATGGCTAAAGTTATACTCACTGGTTTTGCATTCTTCATTCTAAACCTTTCCAACGCCTTCTCTATGTACTCACCCTGAGAGAATGTCAATTTGCGATTTTTCATGTCTCTTGTTATTCTCATACCAAGGATTTTATTTGCAGCACCCAAATCCTTCATCGCAAATGAATTATATAATTTCTTCGTGAGCACATTTATATAATACATATTAGACCCTGCAACAAGCATGTCATCTACATATAATAGAAAGATGATATAGCTTCCATTTTTTAGCCTTTTAAAATAAACACAATGATCATAATGACATCTACTATAACCTTGTTTTGTCATAAACCTGTCAAAATTCAAATGCCACTACCTTGAAGCTTGCTTTAGGCCATACAAGCTCTTCTTCAACCTGCATACCAAATTCTCCTTCCCGTTAACCTCATACCCCTGTGGCTGCTGCATATAAATCTCTTCCTCCAAATCTCCATGGAGAAAAGTTGTTTTTACATCTAATTGTTGAAGATGAAAATATTCTACTACCAAAAGACTTAAAATAGTCCTAATTGAAGTCATTTTAACAACAAGAGAAAATATTTCATCAAAATCTATACCTTTATTTTGTGCAAAACCCTTTACAACAAGTATAGCCTTGTACTAATTTTTTCCTCCATCTTCTTCCTTCAACTTGTAAACCCATTTATTTTGAAATGATTTTTTTCCTGCAAACAATTGAACCAAGTCCCAAGTCTGGTTATTTACCAAGGAATACGATTCCTCTTTCATGCCTTACTCCCACTTATTTTTGGTGTCTACCTGCATTGCTTCTTCATAACATTCTGGTTCACCATAATCGGTCAAAAATAAATAATACAATGAATGAGAGTATCGTTCAAGGGTCTACTTAACCTGGTAGATCCTCTAACAACACTTGCAAGAGTTCGAGGTACCTGTTTATCCTGTTGTACATTTTGATTTTCTGGTTACTTTGGAATTTGTTTTTCAGTGATCTCATCAAGCACTGTGTATTTTGGTTTTTCTTTATCATGTTTCTTTCCCTACAACTGATTTTTGTACATAACCTTCTCATTGAATATGACATCTCTACTCCTAATGATTTTTTCATTTTCATAATTCCATAAGCGATAACCAAAATCATTAACACCGTATCCAATAAAGGTACACTTCTTGGATTTTGTCTCAAGCTTTGTTATATTTTCTTTACCAATATGGACAAATTCTTCACATCCAAAAGTCTTGAAAACATAATAGTTTACCTTTTTACTTTTCCTTGCCTCCTCTGGAATTCTACCATCCAAAGAGCTTGAAGGTCCTCTATTTATTAAGTAAACAACAATATCTACAATATCTTCCCATAACTGTAATGGAAAACTAACATGCAATTTCATACTCCTTGTACGCTCCATGATTGTCATGCTCATCCTTTCTAACACACCATTTTCTTGTGGTGTTCTTGGATCTGGCTTCTCTCTACAAATCCCATGGTATGAAAACTAATCATCAAACTCATTTCTACAATATTCACCTCCATTATCTAATCTGAGACACTTCAACCTTTTTCTTGTCTCATTCTCAACCAAAGATTTCCATTTCTTAAAAGTATCAAAACATCATATTTTTGTCGAATGAAATAAACCCAAGTTTTTCTATTTGCATCATCAATAAAAGTAACATAATAATGAGAGCCACCAAGATATGATAAATGATCTAGTCCCCATACATCTACATGCACAATATCTAACCTTTCACTCTTCTCTTATTTTCCAACTCTGAGAAATCTGACACTCTTCTATTTTCCATAAACACAATGCTCACAGAAGTCCAAATCAATTTGTTTAAGATCCGTAATTTTTTTTCTTTTGTGAAGTATCTGCATCCCCTTCTCACTCATGTGCCCAAGCCTATGACGCCACAGTGTTTTATCCACTCCTGTAGAATATAAATAGATAGAAGAGTCAATATTATGAGTACATAAATACAATGTACCTACCTTCTCTCCTTTTTCTATCACCAATGATCCTTTGGTGACCTTCCACACCTTATCTGTAAATATGGATATACAAACTTCACTTGGAAACTGCCCTATTGAAATTATATTTTTCCTTAGATCTGGAACATGTCTTACCTCCTTCAACAACCATTGGTTTCCATTTCTTTTCTTTATTTTTACTTTTCCCATTCCAACAATTTTGCATGGTGCATCATCACCCAAATGAACATGTCCAAAATCACCTTGAACATAATCTAGAAAAAATTTCCTATGGGGTGTGGCATGAAATGAATCCCCTGAATATACCACCCAAGACTTAGAAACATTATCTACAGAAAGAATCAAATCATATTGTAACACATCACCTGCTACATTCTCTTCCTCATTTTTCTCCTGTTGTCCATCTCTTTGTTTCTTTCGAGCTCTACAGTCTTTCTTCAGATGACCTTTCTTCCCACAATTACAAAACTCTATCTTTCCAAGTCTGGATTAGGATATGACCTTCCTATAATTATCATGGTTCCCTAAGCCCTTTCCTCTATCCTTTTGTCTTCCCATGTTCCACATGTTCAACACATTACCTGATGTCTCACCTGTGCTTTTCCACCACATTTCCTCAATAAGGATAACACCACCAACATCATCAAATTTTAAAGTATTTGAACTAGAGACAGATTTACTTACAGCCATGACCAAGCCATTCCAACTTTCTGGCAATGAGTACAAGATTATAATATCCCTGACCTTATCATCAAATTGCACTTTTACAGAACTTAGTTGATTAGTAACCGTATTAAATTCATTTAAATGATCTGCAGAAGACCCACCTCCTGACATCTTCATATTAAATAATCTCTTCATTAGAAATACCTTATTGGACATCAAGGTTTTTTCATATAGTTTAGAGAATGCATCCATCATATCCTTCATTGTATTTTCTTTAGAAAGATTGAAAGCCAACGATGCTTCCAAGCTTATTTGTATCATTCCTAGAGCCTTTCTGTTAAAAATATCCCATTCTTTGTCCTTCAAAGTCGTAGGCTTCTTTTCTATTCCGCCTAATGGTGGGAATAGATCCTTCAGATATAAATAATCTTCCATCTGCATCTTCCATAACTGGTATCTTTTGTCGCTACATTTCTCAACCCTAAACTTTCCATCTTCTGTCATTGCTCCCACTCGAACTAGGAACATTATTTTCCTACAAGTTACCTTTCTCTCTGATACCAATTATTAGAAAAATAGGATCGCGAAGCAATAAAATAAAACAAATGTGGAAATAAAACACATAATATACACAATACAATAGAGACATAGATATACGTGGTTCACCTAGTGTGGGCTACGTCCACGAGAGAAATTTCTAGGTCCTTCCTTTATTATTATCTAGTAAATGAATGGATACAACCTACAACAAACCTGTTGCAACTTCCTCTTATTTCTCTCACAATATCCTCTCTTAGAATAAAATATTCTCTATGATCCATAGCCGCAATACATTTCCCTCATAAAAGAGGGTTGCCTTCTATGGAAAAAAACCCTAACATAACTTCTACCGTTAGATCTATGCCCTTATAATGAATGGTCCAGATTTACAATGAAATTACAATATACATTTACAAGGAAATTTTTCCTTCGGGGGCCCACTTTCCCTCTGACCCCCCAATCAGGGGGATAGTTCCCCTAGACCCCACAGGGAGGTAACCCACTCTTGCACTCCCCCACGTGGATGAGTGTAAATTCTTCTAGGGTGTAAAGTCTTCATGGGGTATAACACACGGCTAAAAACAAAGACCTCTGAATCAGGAAGACAATTAGGCTCCACAACCAATAGGACCCACCTTAATGTAAACGATAATTAATATGGTAATTATTAATTATATTGTGCCAATAGACACATCATTTGATGTGACAAGTCTTATATAAATAAAGGTGAATCCCCATGGAGGAAACAAACTTATCAATGTGTCATCTCATGATTTCAGAAGTTGTGGTATGAAATTATGAGAATTAC
>SNQJ01S0061452.1:23349-58106 GCA_010110895.2 Picea sitchensis | reverse complement strand
TTGACCCCCGTGCAACTTCGTGAATCAATGTTCAGGCAAGTCATAAAATGCGAATCCAAAGGCTAAATGTCTTCAATAAAACTAAGTTATATAATCCATTGAAGTATGAAAAACGATCAAAGGACATTGCCGATCATGTAAAGATCAATAAAAAGATAGGCGCAATATTCATAATGACACAAAAGGTATTGGCAGTTCAGGTAATGATCGAAATGTGACCTCGAAAGGAGAAATTTTCATGCTTACAATTGTGAAGAGTTAGCGAAGACAAGCATGCGAAAAGGCGCAAAGAATAAAGGCATCGTTTATTTGAAAACTGCGATGAAAAATCAATGTTGATGAAACATTGGTGTGGGCAGCTTACGAGACAATGAAAAATGTTTATTGGCTGCCAACAAACTGATATATTTTATGTACAAAATGTGGTTAGTCAATCCATGAGTCAGCTGAGACAGACTCACTGGATAACAATAAATAATGTATTGAGATATATACGAGGCACAATTGGATATGGCATGAGATATTCCTCCAGTGTGAACTTGATTTTGCAGGGATATTCCAATAGATATTGAGCAGAGAGTATAGTGGAATGGAAGAGAACATCCAGTTTGTTTTTTACCATGAAGTTTTCCATGGTTTCCCAGTGCAACATGAAACAAATATTTGTGGCCTTGAGTACCACAGAAGCAGAGTATATAGCATTGAGTGTGCGAAGAAGTGTGCCTTCACAAGCTTCTGACATATTTACTTGATCATGAGATGGATTCTATGATGATAACCAGATTTTTGTATAAATATATTTAAGAACCCGGTGATTCATTATAGATCAAAACACACTGAGATAAAATATCGTTATATCAAAGACATGGTGCAGAGGAAAGTAGTACACATGTAGTACCTTCCTACAGAGGAGCATATTGCATATATCTTCACTAAACTACTTGCCAATATGAAGTTTGAGTACTTACATGAGAAACTGACTTGGTGGAGAATACCTCTCTAGATAAGAGGGAGTGTTGATGACTACAGTCTAGAAGAAGTTTGGGTGCTTCTGTGTGAGACTTTTCCTATTGGAGAATTCCTCCCTATATGAGAGGGAGTGTTTATGATTACAGTTGTGTGAGACATCCTCTAGGACATAGATTGATTGAGTCAACCCGAGAGAGATCCCATGAGTTAGGTGTTTCGTTCCTATCACAGACAGAAATGAAACGTTGTGCTTGCCTCCTCCTTATAGAGAGTTGAGATGAAATCCATATGATTCTCCTGTGAAACATAATGAGAAATAAGATCTGTTGAGTTGGACGTACATGTGGATGAGAACAGGTGAACGTGTGACATCCAATGAGTTGGTTGCATCGTTCTGAGACAGGAATGAAACGATGTATTGGACTCCTATGAGTAGAGAGTTGAGATGATGAAATCCATATGAATATCCCGTGTAATGAAATGGGAAATAATATTTGTTGAGTTGGACGTGCCTATGGATGAGAATAGGTGAATTGGATTCTATTGGTTGAGCACTAGTGAGTGCGATTCTCCTATGATACATAGTGAGATAGAGAGAGATCCTCGTGGTTGAGCATAGATGGATGTCCCCCTAGTGGCTGAGCACTAGTGGGTCAATGAGATCCCTTTTTATATTGTTCAAGAGTCAGACTTACCTGTAACCCTATTTTTTATGTAAACGGTATAGGTCTGCCCCACCTTAATATAAAATATAATTAATATGGTAATTATTAATTATATTTTGAGTTATTGAGGTTGGAATTATTGAGCCAATAGACACATCATTTGATGTGACAAGTCTTATATAAATAAAGGTGAATCCCCATTGAAGAAACACACTTATCATTGTGTTATCTCATGATTTCAGAAGTTGTGGTATGAAATTATGAGAATTACAACACCCTCTTATGTGGTCGGTTTGGTGATGGTGTGGGAGGTCTTTCTCTTGAAGAATATAGCAAAGGATTGACTTGGTTTTCTTCCCTTGTTGAGAATGGTTTCCCAGGATACAACTTGTGTTCTTGTGCATGGTTATTCTTCTTGTGATCTTGGTTTATTGCAATAGTTATGATTCAAGTTAAAGTGAAATAGAAAATTTAAAGAGAATGCATGAGCCATAGCTCATTAAAAATTTAACAGTTGTAAGACTTAGCAGGAAAGGAAGTTAAGGGAATGTTCAATGGTATTCGATTGAAACCATATAGGCAAAGTAAACTTACTAACCTTCAGTAGTTTATGTGCATTAAGTAGACTTGTACATATTGTAAATAGTAGGAGTTAAAAGAAGAAAAAGGCAGACAAAAAATGGAAAAAAAAAATAAAAATCTAAAAATAAGTAGTTAGAAGAATAAGTGATAGATAAATAGTGTAGTGCGTTGTTATTTCCACCTATCTGTCTATCACTTATTCCTCTAACTACGTTTTTTTTGGATTTTTATTCATTTTGTCCAGTTTTTTCTTATGTTTTCTTCTTTTAACTCCTCCTATTTACAATATGTACAAGTATACTTGTTGTGATGCAACTACTAAAGGTTAGTAGGTCAACTGTACCTATACAGTTTGTGTCGACTACCATTCACCAACCCTTGAACTTCCTTTCCTACTAAGTATTGTAGTTGTACAACACCTCCATCTGTGACATATTTTATCTGATATTGCCCTAGCCAATGCATTCTGAGCTTTCCTGGGTGTTGCAAATACATACTTTCATAAAGGAGAACCATATATCCCTCGAAATTATTCTTCTTGATATATATTTCATGCCATGCTTTATCCTTTTCTTTCTATACCTCCTGATGAAAACCTGCCATGGTTCTGTCCTCTTCTAATTCCACCAGTTGAACCTATATTTCTTGTGTTGCACCCCTTTCTGTCATATCTGTAATTGTTGGAATGTGCATACATGGTATCAAGTAATCTAAGGGAACTACTTCCTCCTTTCCATGTACCAATATAAATGGTGTATGCCATGTTAGCTTCTTGCATGTAGTTCTATATGCCCAAGGTATTGTTGGTACCTTCAAATCCCAATCATCTCTTTTCACATTACAAATCTTTGTCAAGGACTTCTCCAAAATTATGTTGAAGACTTCCATTGCTCCATTTGTTTGAGGGTGATAAGGAGTACTCTTCTAGTGATGTATCTTAAATTCTTCAAGTATTGTCTCAATCGTATAGTTGACGAAGTGATTCCCCTGATCACTCATCAATATTCTTGGACATCCAAACCTTGTCACTGCATGTTCAAATAAAAATCGTGCTACATTCTCTGCACTGCAATCCTTCACTACTGTTTCCATAGCCTATCTAGTCAAGTATTTTGTCGTTGTAAGAATATATCTGGCTCCTAATCTTTTGGTTGGTTGATTAATTAGACCTCCAAAATATACTTCCCATTTATCAAAGACTTTTAATGTTACTTGAGGTCTCAATGGCATTTCAACCCTCCTGGACAGTTTCCCAAATATTTGAAAAACATCACACTTATGACAATATTCTTTTAAATCCTTATGAGTTGTTGGACACCATATCCTTGCATGCAATACCTTATGCACAATATATTTTCCTGCGTAATTCCCTCCAACAATTCCTTCATGCACCTCTACCAATATAATAGGATTTTCATGCTCCATCACACATCTCCTTAATATGTTATCTGCTCCAAGTTTTTATAAGTGACCTGCAATCAACTAATAATCTGCATCTCTGACCACCAAATGTTTCTTCTACGCAGTAGTAAATTATCTTGGTGCAAATCCTGTACTCAAAAACTCAATAATGTCAGGAAAATACTCATCAACTTTCTGTATTGAAAACAATTGTGCATCTAGTAATTTGTCTTCCATGTTACTAAGTTCTTCTCCATTAGTTATCATGGATAAGTGATCTGGTCCTACATTCAATCTTCTAGGCTTCACCACAACTTCAAAATCAAATTCTTGGATTAGAAGTATCCATATGCATATCCTTCCCCCCAAAACTGGCTTATTGACTAAGTATCTTAGAGAAGAATGATCTATAGACAACTTGAAATGTTTCCTTAACAATCAATGCATGTAGTTGTACAAAGAATACATTGTAGCTAATCCTTCCCTTTCTGTAGTGTTATAGTTCTATTCTGAATCTGATAACTTTCTGCTTGCAAATGCAATAGGGAGATCTATATCAACTTCTTTTGGTTGGGTTAATACTTCTCCTAATGCTATTGCAGATGCATCCACATGCACATGAAATTATTTTTCCCAGTCCAAAAATGCTAAAATCCGTATAGTAACCATCTTCTCCTTCAAAATATCCAAACTCTATTGGAATTTATCATTCCACTGATACTTAGTGTCTTTCTTCTTCCACTTGACCATTGGTGCAGTGATTTGTGCATATCCTCTTACGAACTTCCTATAATATCATGTATGGAATAATGTACTCTTCAAATGGTGCATTGAATTTGGTGGTTGTAAGTTAACTATGACATGAATTTTAGTTGGAGCAACCAACAGACCCTATTTACACACAACATGTCCTAAAAAAATGCCAAAAGGTGCACTGAAAATAAACTTCTTAATATTTAATGAAATCTAAAACTGTCTACATCTATCCAACATTAGCCTTAATACTTAAAATGGTCCTTCAACAAATTGAACATTGTCCAATCATCCAAGCAAACCTCCAAAAACTTATGAATAAAGTCTTTAAAATATGCTACTACTACCCTTGAAAACATTACTGGCGCATTCTTCAATCCAAATGGCATAACTGTATACATAAATGATCCCCACTCTGTAGAAAATATAGTCTTGTGTCTACCTTCTGGTGTAATCATAATCTGATGATATCTTGAGAATCCATATGTAAAATAATAAGCTTCTTGACCCCCTACATTCTCCAAAACTTTGACTGTAAATGGGGTAGGAAAAGGATCATGTAAGCAAGCATCATTCAATTTTTCCAAATCTACAAAAATACTAATCCATCCTTTCTTCTTTTCCTACACCACCATAGGAATGATCCATTCTGATTATTCAACATGTTCTATGACACCAACTTCTAGCATCTTGTCAATTTTTACCTTCACCTTCTCTTTATATAATGGATTTAATATGTACAGAATCTATCTGATAGATCTTTATTTTGGATTGAAAGGTATATTCATCTCTCCTAACTCTACTTCTAACCCTTTCATCTATGATAATGTTGTGGGGAATAAGTCACTATATTCGCGTAGTAACTATGTGATCCTTTCTACTATCTGATTATCCCAATAATCTCTAATACTTGCCATCTTTGGGTTTTCTGCAGTTCCAATGTTGAACTTCTTGATATTTAATGGTGCAACATAATCTTCTAAATGCATCTCGGGACCTTCTACTTCCCTTTCACCTTCCACATCTGGGATCTTTATATTGCATTGGTTATATTCTGATGGATGTTCCTCTTTTGTGACGTGATAACAATGTAGCAATTGTTTAACTGTCTGTCAAGCCTACTTATGATATTCTAGAACTATTTCAAATACTGGTTCTTCGAATATTATATCTCTTACCACTTTTAGTGTTGTATCGATCTCTAGAATTTCATGCTCAAATGCAGATGTAAATATGAAATTATGTTGTATCTCTTCCCAGTTAGCAGTTTCTTTGCGTTTTTCATATTCTGTGTACTAGTTCTTTGGAATGCCTTCTAGTGTGTGAATAACATGGTGTGGCCATTCTTAGGGTGGTACTAATCTCCATTGAACTATGCACTTATCTACATGTTCTTGAATTTTCCAAATCCTTCATATTTCGCCTCATGTCTATGCTTCGTCTTTATGTCGAATATGATGCACAGTAACCTTTTCCATTGAAACCAATTGTTGATATTTTCCTATTGTGTACCACACCATATTGCATGTGTATATTTTAAAGCAATATCTAATGTTGATAATCTCTGATTTTCCATAACCTCTACCTCCAATTTCATTAAAAAAAATTCTAAATCATTCAATCCATAGAAAGTAGGAGGCTCTCTTACCTCTGTACCAACCCATCTCAACACGCGTGTCATTCTGGTGCATCTCATGGTAGATAATTCATATAGTTGTTTCTGCCAGTTTTTCAGTCTTGTGTTAGATTCTGAAGCACAAGAACTAATACTCCTCCAACTGAGCATTCCATCTATATTTGGGTTGATATAATCTTCTTCAAGTGCTGTAGTTATGTATAGATGATTCACATCTTCTGTAAGAATATTATCTGTCGTAGTTTTAACATACCTTCCTCCTTCTGAGGGATCCAATGGCGCAATAAATATCTACTCCCATGATTCAAATATCATCTTTATGGTTTTTAATTTGATAATATCATGGTTATCAAAATCCCAATCCAGACCCAACAATGTTGGATATGGCAAAGTGTTGTCCACTATGTCAATGACTTCGAAATTAGCCATGGTTTGCACACTGCCTAAATCTACTAGAATTCCCTTCAACCTACCAATTGGCACTACTTTTTGTTTATTTTACAACTTTATTTGAATAGGTGAATACCCCAATTGTGGTTCTCCCATAGCTTCCCAACTCTTATTTGGCATAACATTGACTTCAGATCCCAAGTCTAGTATAATATCCTGCATATTGAAATCTCCTATGTTGGCATTAAATATGAATTCTCTACCGGTTCTTCTATGTTGGATTCATCTCTCTTTTATTTCTTCTTGGGTTGATCCAGGTTCAGTTTTCAACAGGTTTCCAAAAAACCCTATAAAACTATTGGCCCTCCTGGTAAACAAGAAAGAAACGTTGCGCACAAGGTGCATAATGCAGTATCACCTGAGATAGCTTAATGGGTGACTGCAATACCTAGGTTTTTGCAGTCTAGGAATGAATGGGTATCTGGGATTGTGTTCTTCCTTCTTCATGCATTAACTGTTTTCTTGATTTAAGTATTTCTAGGATTCATTCATCTTTAGCCTTATGCATGCATGTTAATATATTTAGTTAATCATTCATTCATAAACTAATCATCAACATAAAGTAAATACTCAATAAAAATCACATAGAACACAAGTTTTACCATGGTTCACCCCCTCCCGGGGCTACATCCACAAATATTTATCCTCTTCTCTTTTATTTGATCTACTGCAAAAACTTTCATTGTGTGCATTACATCTTAGTAATAAAATCAAGATTGAGGGTGGGAACCCTCTGGGAGGTGTACTAGATCACACCAGGCTCCTCAACTTGTGACCTAACCCTCAAAATATACCTTTTTCAATTCTTCTACAATATTATTACAATTTTCAGTCTTAAAAAAGTGATATGATCCTTTTCTTGCCTTAACTGGCTTCCCCAAAACAACAACCCTTTATAGATATCCTAGGTTCTTATTTATACTATTTTACAATCTAATACCCATTACAATCTGTGTCAAAAACCACAACCCTATCATGGTTAGTATTTCCTTCCTTCTTGCCATGTTTCTTTTCCTTCTTTTTTTGCATGTTTCTTTCTTTCCACCTATTGCTTTCTCTCCAACATTAGGTATTCCTTTCCAATAGTTAGGTATTTCCCAAAAATAGATCCTTCTCCAAAAATAGGCTTACGTGTAGAATATAATTCCTTCTCAAAATAGTCCTGCACCCAACATGCCCCCAACACTGACATGTGGCTCATCTCAATCCACTTAGGTGGTGTGCGCTCCCTGAACAACTTCTGCCAAACTGTGAAACTTTCCTTCTAATTCTTCCCCTTTTGTTCTAGCTTGTACAACTTTCCCTATAAGATATTCTACCCTCTTCGTTGTGATATTTTCCTTGAGAGACTTTGTGCTCTCAACATGATTCTTATCCATTCTTGTCTTCTACTCCTCCAGTTCCGCATTTATTTGTGATGCTTTCTCTTGGAGGGGTTCTAGCTGGACGTTCCTGGCCTACTTGTTATTCTACATAGTCTTCAATTTTGTCTACAGGACCCACCTATATGTATGATTGGTCATTTGGGTGGCCTTGTCTCTTATAGAGTAGTTGTTGATGGGTTTTTTTATGTTGTTGTGTCCGTTCTTCCTTTTTCTTCGTGTGTTGGGGCATTTTCATGCTTTCTTGTCTACACATTCTTCTTTTGGGTGTTTCCCTTCTTCTGTGTCACCGTCTTTAGACTGGGCTTCCCTTGTTGTGTTGGATTCTTGGTCGCATTCCTACCCCCTACATATATCTTGGATGACCCTGCTTCCACTTCTTTTCCCTTGGGCATGTCCTTGGTGATGAATGGGATCTTCTAGTCCTCTTTCAAATATTTCATTGTCATTTGAATTTCCTCTGCATTGATACAAAATCAAAGTTGTAGCCGTTCTTTCTTTGGATCCCTTTGCACTTGGATCCACATGTTGTGTCACATAGATATAAAGTTGGTTATCCCTTGGTACTGTGCGACCACTTCTAGAGCTATCCTCCATGTTTTGGGTATGTTTTCTTGTATGTCGCTGAGATTCCGAACAAAGGTGTTGGCATTACCACTTATTCTATTGGAATTCGAATTTCTTCCCAATGACGTGTACTGTGCTACATGAAAATGTCCTACCTTGTTGTAGAAATATGAGTAGGGAGGCTATTTCCATCCAATTAAGGCTATCAAGATCATTAGCTAGGAGTAATGGAACTATGTTCCCAAGTCCTGCGCATCCTGGCAGTCGTCTAAGAACAGATACAATAAATATGGAGCCCAACTAAGCATGGTGTTGTTTACTCATGAGATACAATATGACCCAAAAACTCTACCTCCTTTACTCCAAAGAAACATTTGGATGGTTTGGCATATAGTTGTTGCTCCTTTGGTAGTTGTACAACCTTGTCAACATGTTGCACATGATCCTTCCAAGACTTTCTATAGATTAGTATATCATCAAAAAATACTAACACAAATTTTTGAAGGAAGGGCTTGAAAATGGAATTCATCAACCCTTGGAATGTGGAAGGTGCATTTGTAAGGCTAAAAGGCATGGGCCAAAGGGCATGACCAAAAATTCATAATGGCCTTCGTGGTTAGAATGTTGTTTTGGGATATCTTCTTTCAGCTGTTTGATCCGGTGATACCCCGAGCGAAGATCCAATTTTGTGAAATAGGTGCTCCATGTAGTTCATCAACAATTCATCAATGATAGAGATGATAGAGCTTATCTTTAAAGTGATCTTGTTGAGCTCTCATAATCTCATTTTATCGCCATGAGATATCTTTCTTGAAGACCATTACCGGGCTAGAGTAGAGCAGCTGGGTCTATGATACAACCTCTAACATTTCTTGTCACAGCCGCTCAATTTCGCTCTTAAGGTAAGGGTATCTTTATGGCCCGATGTTAGGAGGAATACTCCCAGGAGTTAGGTGAATTCATGATCATGATTTCAGGTGGGTGGGGAGACCTTTGAGAATATATTCAAATGCTTTGGAATGCTTATCAATGATCGCTTTGAGATCTGAGGGCAGATGGCTTAGATGTTTTAAACATCTAGTGAGCATAGTTGTGAAATAATGCCTTGATGCCCTTTTTGAATAATTTTGTCATCTTGGTTATAGATTATCACCTTACCGGGCTTCCACGTGATACCTCTTAACTCAATTTCTTTTCGATCAAATTTTCATGAAAAGTTCATGTGAAAAGATTAAACCTTTGTTCTAATGATTGGCAACCATTTAGTTCCTAATTTTAACATCACGCGCCACCCATGGGTTTATAAATCATTGGACTATTCATTTACATATTCCCCATGGTAAGATTGATCTTATTGCATTTTCGACCAATTGATAGTTCCTCCATGCATAATTGTACTTTGAAACTATGGTATTTGGATATACAAAGAAATTGAAAGATCTTTGGCTAGTTATAGTGAATGAAATTATGAGTCTTGCCGAGAATCAATTAGGACTATTACCTTTTTCTTTGATGTATCCTTAGATCTTGGTTTGAGGAGTGTTAATTCCAGCGAATTCATTACATGATATGGTGGGAGTCAACTCTTAGGATAGAATTTGCTTCTCGTTTTTCATCTTGATGTGGTTCTTGTTCTTGTTCTTCTTCCTCTCTTGACAATCTATGTAGAATAATAATTTCTTCTCCCACCACACTTATGTCCCTTCGTACTTTGTCACAATTAAGCATAAACCTTTTTCTTTTCTTTCCTCAATTGTTGAGGTGTCAAACTTGTAGGTTGAGGTGTTTAGGAGAAGGGCATTGTTCTCTCTATAGATATTAGGATGGAGTCCTTCTAGTAGCCATAGCCATGTATTTTTACTTTCAACATTTCTTTGCCACCTTAAATGCATTCTCGATGATGATTTGGGTTCCCAAAGTAGACAACCTCATGTTGAATGTTATCCTTCACTTCCTATGAATTACATCAATCAAGTTAACATATGGAATATCAATTACCTTTATATTCAATCTTTGGAAGTTCTCAGTATTGTTTCGATAAGCGAACCCTTTTGCTTGATATTTATCAATTGGCTTCAAAGAGGTATTTCCTTGTATCCTCATGAGTATTGCTATCATTTCTTTAGAAAATTGTGTCCAAGTGGCGAGTGATTTATGAACAAATCCATCGATACCAAACAAATTGATTAGGTTCTAAATATAAAGCAATTCATACCTTTGTGTATGTGGCACATTATGGAGGATCAAAGGAGTACTCCATCCCCAGTATCCATGTGATTTGAACATACATCAAACTTCCTCATATCAATCTTAGGAGCATGGTTGGTCTTCATTAAAGTTGGAGTTTCTCATTCTTGATTCACACCTTCCTTGTGTCCTCATGAATTTCATGGGATGCATTTTCACTTCGGGTGTCTTCTCTATTGAAAAATTTCATAACGATCTCCCCTTTTAAATACATCCATATTGGTATCCAACAGCTTCTATTGAATCCATCAACTTAACCATTGTGAATCCATCTTGGTATCAAACTTAACTGTGAATCCATCTTATTTTGTAGTTCATTTTATGTCCCTACACATTTCTCACCTTCATGGTCCAGTGGAAACAGGATTGTCTACGGGCTTATTTGGTGTAGAAGGTCCCTTTTGGCATGTTGGCCAAGTATCACTTTGAATCTTGATTTTAAGGCGTTTCTGCTAGACAATATTTATTACGTTCTATCTCCCCAAGTTTTAGGCCCATACGGGTATGAAACTTTCTTTTTTTTTTTTTTTTTTTTTTTTTTTTATTTATTTTTTTTATCAAAATTGGATGTGTCAAGAATTAGATTTACGGTAACTACTCACAACTTGTGATTCGGCCTTTCCGAGGAGATCTCACACATAGGCATACTTACACAAAATAATTGATATCAATTCTGAAACTCACGCCAAAAATACTAAAGACTATCCATGATCGAATGAAACTAGTCCCACACTCAATTTGGATACTCTAGCAAGAAGTTATGGTGTTTTGGAACACCTTCTTGAGACTAGTCGATACCCTATCTTACACAGGGTGTATACAAATTTAAGATGAACCAGAATTTGAAAATTTTACCAAAGATACTTACTAATTTTTGTAAATTGCCTCCCATAGTAGCAGGGTCTGAAATGTTACAAAACAAAATTTATAGATAAAATTCATAATGGCATTATTTGACATGATTCGAGGAACCTGTCGTGTACAGGTTGTATCTGAAATTATAAGGCCTCATAAGATGAATTTTGAAATAGCGTGCCTTGATCAAGGTATAATAAATATCCTCCAAGCCGTTAATTGAGGAAGCGTTGTATAAAATAGTTATAGCGAAAATCCACGATTGTCGGATGGCAGCGTGAAACCCCAAGACAGGCTCACGGTACCATATGTTGGGAGCCAAACATTATTATAGAAAACCTGGGAAGAATTACTCAGCCTTGAAAGAGATAATTTGGATAATATAAATAATTCAAAATCAATGGTGTGTGGTCAGTGCTGGTGAGTAGGGAGGCTATTTCCATCCAATTAATTCTATCAAGATCATTATATAGGAGTATCAAAATGAAAATGTCTCCTTGGTATATATAGGAGACTAGGAGGTATAATTACAACTAATGGCATAAAGCCGACATAAATAAAATAAAATTACTAATATAATATGCCCCAATTAAGGGGTAATGAGCCAATATTAGGGCTTAATACACTTATTCTATTGGAATTCGAATTTCCTTCCAATGACGTGTACTGTGTTGTGTGAAAATGTCCTACTTTGTTGTAGAAATACGAGTAGGGAGGCTATTTCCATCCAATTAAGGCTATCAAGATCATTATCTAGGAGTAATGGAACTATGTTCCCAAGTCCTACGCATCCTGGCAGTCATCTAAGAACATTTACAGTAAATATGGAGCCCAACTAAGCATGGTGTTGTTTGCACATTGTGTTGCTTCTGTGACAATCCTTGCATGGAACTGCTCCTTGCAGCATTTGAGAATTATTTTGCATGCCATTATCTTTGTTTCCATCTGAGTGGTTTCATCACTGATTCTATTTATAATAATTATGTGCGAGCCTCTTTCCATACCATAAGTCTACTTCATCTCTTCTGCAAGATCCCTTTACTTGGATTTTTCATAAATGTATTCTGCGGGATTGTCACCATTTGATGGAAAGCCTGTGATAAATGAAATGAACTCAACATTGATTGAAACCGGTTCTTCCAACCACAAAAATCCTCCATGGATGACTGCCAACAACTGCTTGACGCAGTTGTTCACATATTTCCCCTTTTGGAAGTGAGGAATTTCTAGCAAATTCAGAATCCCTGTGTTTTCCAAGCCTTTCGACCATTGCTTTGCCTGCAAAAATGGATATCCTAATGGCCTTATGCCCAAGCTGTCCATATACACCCGTTGTGAAAATTATGGGATTTTTTTAGTGTCATACACATTGTGAACTATGTATTTTAGTCTTTCGACACAACCCAGCAGACTTGTTGTGGCCTGCCCCCCCTCTAGAATGCGTGGTAAGATGATTAAGGCATCAGGATACTTGCGTGGGGACCACGTGATAGGTTGTTTTCCATTTATTTGTACTGGCATGCTAGATGTCCCAACCTCTCGTTGTATTTCCCATTCCAACTCTACTTTCCCCGTGATGTCCTCAAGCTATACTTCCTCCTGCTACACATATCCCACCATAGGCTATGGCCCTGGCCTGTTAGAATCTATCCTTTCGTAGTCCCCTCCATTTGTTCTATGGGATGCTTTGGCCCTAGAAGGATGTTGTTGGTTGCATGTGGTTAATGGGTCATGGCCCTGTGCATTGTCATGCGAATTGATATCCATCCTGGCCATCCTTGAGGCCTACTCTTCTTCCTCTACTAGTATGGCACTCACTGGTTTGACTTGTGGTGAGGGAATTTCCTCAACATCGATGATTCCCTCGACTTGTCTAAATTCTCGTTCGGCCTTGATAGTTTCCTGCGATGACCTATGGCTACATTGTGTTTTTCGTGTTGTTTGGATAGGTGCACTAAACTTTGGAGGTGCCATCGTGGGTAATTCTTTCTTTTTGGATTGAGCTTCGATCTCTCCACTTGCAGGTTTGCCTCTCGTCTTCATGCTCCTTATATTTGTGGGTTTGTAAATCCCTAATGTGCCTTGTTTTGCCCACGTTATCACTATATATAGTGCGTCATAAGTACCCTAAATCTTTTTGGATATTCCTCTTTGATTTTTATTGATTCATTGAAGCTTGTCGAGTATGCTTCATTGGGTTCCATAAATTCCCATTTCACACCTTTTTACCCCGACTACTAGCTTTTTTGTTTTCGATCGTTGACCCATTTTCTCGTGCACTACACTTCACCATATGTTTCTGTTGTGAATCTCCCTTAGTGAACGGTGTTTTCTTCCTAACAACCATAAGCTGCGCACAGTCACTTTTTCTCTTTGTCATGTTGATTCCACTAACTATTGTGCATGATATTTCCCAGTATTTTATATTTTATTTCTTTTTCTACTTTTTTCTTCCTTTTATGAGTTTTATTTCCTAAAATATACTATAGTACACTATATACATGCCTTTCTTGTTGCACTGTAACTTTTAAGGGTTAGTAGGTCAATTGTCCCTGTAAAGTTTCAGTCGACTATCGTTGATCATGCCTTTCAGGTCTGTTCCTCCCAAGTCCTTTAGTTGTATATATCCCCCATATATGACAGTCTTTACTTCACATGGCCCTATCCAATGCATTCTAAACTTACGCGGATGTTGGAAAAATTTACTGTCATAGAGTAGAACTAGGTCTCTCTCCTTAAAACTCTTCTTTTTAATATGTCTGTCATGTCAGGCTTTATCTCTTACTTTCTATACTTCATCATGAAATTCTGCCAGAATCCTTCCCTCTTCCATTTCCATTAGTTGACTTATTTTGTCATGTACTGCACCTCTTTCAGTCATGTTGGTAATTCATGCTGCTACGCGCACTGGGTACCAAAAATTCTAATGACAACATTGCTTCCTTCCCATACACCAATATGAATGGTGTATGTCCTGGCAACTTCTTACATGTGGTCCTGTATGCCCATAGTATGTCTGGTATTTTCAAATCCCAATCATCTTTGTTAACATTGCATATCTTAGTCAAAGCATTTTCCAAAATCTTATTGAAGGCTTCTATTGTTCCATTTTCCTCGGGATGATATGGTGTAGTCTTCTGGTGATAGACTTCAAATTCCTTAGTCATAGCCCTAATGGTATTATTAATAAAATGCGTTCCTTGGTCAGTCATTAGAATCCTGGGACATCCAAATATGGTGATCACTTTATAAAATAAGAAGTGTGTTGTTGTCTTTGCGCTACAGTCCTTGACTGGTGTTGCTTCTACCCATGTTGTTAAGTATTCATTCACAATAATGATATATCTAACTACTGAATTTTTTATTGGTGGATTAATATGTCCAACAAATTTTATTGCCCATTTTTCAAATACCTACAGAGTCACTTGTGGTTTTAGAGGCATCTCATCCCTTCTGTTGGGTTTGCCAACCCTCTAACACACATCACATTTCTAGCAATATTCCTTGGAATATTTATGTAATGTTGGTCACCATAATTCTACGCACAATACATTATGTGTGGTATCTTTTCCTGCATAGTTTCCTCCATCTATACCTTCATGAGATTCTACTAAAATTCTGGGCCTTTCATGTTCCAATACACACCTTCTCAAAATGTTATATGTGTCCATCTTGTACAAATGTCCTACAATGAGTTGATAGTCTACAACTCTTACTACCAGATTTTTCTTCTGTGTAGTACTAACATCCTGTGGTGCAA
Source organism: Picea sitchensis (assembly GCA_010110895.2). Lineage (NCBI taxonomy): Eukaryota > Viridiplantae > Streptophyta > Pinopsida > Pinales > Pinaceae > Picea > Picea sitchensis. The sequence continues at coordinate 42,839 of SNQJ01S0061452.1, read as the reverse complement.
CCCCTGTACTTATGTATTAAATTATATAAATGAATTATTCATCGACTGCATGTACTGAAAATAATTGTGCATCCGGGAAGTTGTGTTCCAAGTTAGTAGGTTATTATCCATTAGTTATCCTTGATAGGTGATCAAGTCCTGCATTCATCTTCCCTGGTTTGACTATCACTTCGAAATCAAATTATTTAAATAACAATATCCATCTACAGATTCTCCCCCCCAACACTAGCTTGCTGACTAGATATTTGAGGGAAGAATGGTCTGTGAACATTTTAAAATATTTACCTAATAAATAGTTCCTGAATTTATGAAGTGCATATACCATGGCTAGGCCTTCTCTTTCTATGGTGTTGTACTTATTCTTTGATTATGCCAACTTTATTCTTGAAAAGGATATAGGATGGTCTAAGTCCCTTGCTCATGGCTGCACCATAATTGCTCCAAGTGCTATGGTTGATGCATCTACATGCACATGAAATGTCTTTTCCCATTATGGGAATACTAGACTCTAGTATAGGTGTTGTTACCATATTTTCCATCATAGTTTCCAACCCTTGCTAACAGTCCTCATTCCACTAAACTCTGGTGTCCTTCTTTAACAGTTTTTCCATTGGTACAATAACCTACACGTACCCCTTTATAAATTTTCTATAATAGCTTGTATGTACCAATGTTTCTCTTCATTGGTGCACAGACTTTGGTGGTGGTAAATTTACAATGACAAAAATCTTAGTATGGTCCACTAGTAAACCTTGTTCACACACTATATGTACCAACAATATTCCAAAAGGTGTACCAAAAATGCATTTATTGATATTTAATGATATCTGACACTGCCTACATCTTTCCAACATTATTATTAACACTTATACATGGTCCTTTAACATAATATATACAGTCCATTCATCCATATATACTTCTATATATTGATGTATGAATTCCTTAAAAGGATTTATGACTACTCTTGAAAATATGGCTGGTGCATTCTTCAGTCCAAATGGCATGACTGTATATTGGTAGGATCCCCATTCTGTAGAAAAAGTAGTCTTATACCTTTCCTCTGGAGCTATTTTGATCTCATGGTAGCCTAAGAATCCATCTCCGAATGAATATTTTTCATGGCCTCCCACATTCTCTAATACCTCAGATGTAAAAAAGGGTAGGGAAAGGGTCATGTTAGAATGCAACATTAATTTTCATCAGATATACACAAATCCTTATCTCCCCTTGTTTCTTCTTTTGGAATACCATAGGACTTATCCATTTAGATTCGTCTATTGGTTCTATGATGCCAACTTCCAACATTCAATCTATTTCTTCTTTTAATTTCTTCTTATAAACTGCATTCAGTCTATAGGGTCTCTTCCTGACAGGTCTAGCCTCAGGTTTGAGGGGTATCTCCATCTCACATAGATTCCCTACTATACCTTTCATCTTTGTAAAGGTTGTTGGAAATAAGTCACTTTATTCACACAATAACTTTACTATTCTTTTGATTGTTTGTTCATCCCAATAGTCTCCAATAATTTCCATTTTAGGGTTTTCATTCATCCCAACACTGACCTTCTTAACTTTGATTGGTGTAGAAAATACTTCTGATTCCAATGATTGACCTTCCACCTCTCTTTCTCCTTCAATTTCTGTAATTTGAATGTTGTGTGGGTCATCTTCATCTGGTGCTTCCTCTTCAACATGATAGCATGAAAGTAGTTCTTTGATTGTCCGTTTGTTCTATTGTTGATATTATGTCATGATTTCAACTTCTAGCTTATCAATAAATATCACTCCTCGTATTAGCTTCAACGTTGAATTATTTTTCGGGTTCTCATGTTCAAATGATAAATTTACTAGAAATTTATGTTGTAATAATGTCCATTTTGCAGTGCTTCTGCGCATCTCTTGATATATATACCAGTTCCCTGGGATTCCTTGGACTTCTCCAAGTGTTCCACTGGCGTTCCTTTTCCATCATACCTCTACATCTTATTTCTTCCTGTTTCTATACCAAATCTAATGTGCAGTGATCATTTACATTAGTACTAGTCCTGAATTGTTTCTTTGTGTGCACCCCACTATCTTGCAGGTGTTTCCTTGAGTGCAATATATAGGGCTAAGATCCTCTAATTTTCTAACACTTCATCTTCATATTTTTTCAAGAATTCCTCTAAGTGATTTAGCCCATGAAAGATGGGAGGTTATCTTATCTCTGTACCAACCCATCTTAACATGTGATCTATTCTTTCACACCTCCTTGTGGAAATTTCATGTAATCGTTGTTGCCAATTCTCCAAATCTATTTCTGAGTCAGAATCACATGATGTAATTCTTCTCCAACTGAGTACCCCATATGTAGTTGGGTTAACATAATCCTCTTGTTGCACGGTGGTTCTTTACAACTGGTTTATTTATTCCAGATCCAAACAAGTGCCTTCTACAAACCTTTCTCCTTCTGAGGGATATAATGGTGCAATGACTCTATATTCACTTGATTCAAAATTCATTTTCCTTTTCTTCAGGTTGATTATAGCTTGGTTATCAAATTTCCAAGAGAATCCAAGCAATGATGGGTAAGGTTTTGTTCCATCTACTATCTCTATTACTTCAAAATCTACCATAGTGCGCACTCCATCCAAATCTATTGTCACACCTTTAAGTATTCCAATAGGTAACACCTTGTGTTGATTTTCGAATTTCATTTGGACAGGTGAATAACCTAAGGTAGGTTCCCCCATAAACTACCACGTCTTCTTAGGTAAGACATTTACTTCAGAGCCAAAGTCTAGTATAACATCACCCATATTGAAATCCCCAATGTTGGCATTCAATTTGAATTCTCTTCTTGTCCTTCTTCTTGTATGGATATGATTGATTGTTTTCTGCTCTAATTTCCTTTCTACCTCTATGTTACATATTTCTATCATATATTGTAATAACTTAATAGATGATGGTGTTAGCACTCAAAATGTACTATTAAATTCTTGATAGAGTTATTCATTTTGTGCTAGATTTTCCCATTTCTAGGTCTTTTGATTGTTGTCATTACCCCTCGAATCTTCTGTCAAGACCTAAAAAAACTCTCATTTATTTCTTTTTCTCATAACTCCTATGACTGTTGTCTTATGATATTCATGTCAATAAAACACATTCTTTAATCAGATTTTCATATATCTTCATTCAGTTTTTGGGTTTCTCATATCTTTTAATCAAAATAATATACATATTAATTTATATTATTCTGCCTTTTTGTCCAAAAGTGATGTGTGGATTTAAGAGTTTTATTCCTAAACTATCCTAAACCTAAACTATATCACACCAATCTCCTTCATATCTGCTTGATTCTATTTACTAAAGCTTCAGGCTCAAACTGCAATTTCGAATCCATAAATCAAGTTCATTGACTTAATAATTTTAGATGCCTATACAAAGTCTATATGCCAAACTTCAAGTCATTTAAGCCGAGTGCTAGCTTTGAAAAATCTAGGGCCCTGTTTCACCAACATGCCAAGAAGACAATGAGTTGTTTTAAATCAATATCTACAAGTGTCGATGGTCAAATTCATATGGTAAATATTGGGTTTGAAAGGCCAGCTGCCAGATCTAATTAAGGTAAGAATGTTGTGGTTTTCTCTCAAAACAATTTCCAGTGCAGAGAACGCTTAAGCACTAAGTCATATGAAGAAGATAAACAACTGCAGAGTTAACACTGAATATGCATACTAAAGGCTGAGTGGAGTGATCTCTATTGAGAAAGACATAAATGATCAGGTTGAATCAATTCATTGTTTTCCATGAATTCCATAGCTTCTCTGTTGTATAGACCATTCTTTGATGATAGTGTAAGAAAGATGCAAAGAGAATATAACCCGAGTTTGTTTGGAGATTCAAAATGGCGGTTCAGGCACAAAAGCGTGTGATTGAACATTTTGAGAAAGAAGCTGCTAAAATGAACAAGAGGTCATTCAAGTATGCTTGGGTGCTTGACAAACTCAAGGTTGAACGTGAACGTGGTATCACAATTGATATTTCTTGGTGGAAGTTTGAGACAACAAAATACTATTGTACAATGATTGATGCCCCTGGCCATCATGATTTCATTAAGAACATGATTATTGGGACCTCTCAGGATGATTGTGCAGTTTTGATCATTGATTCTACGACTGGAGGTTTTGAGGCTGGTATCTCCAAGGACAGTCAGACTAGAGAGAATTCCCTATTGGCCTTCACATTAGGAGTGAAGAAAATGATTTTCTATTGTAACAATATGGATGCCACCACTCCCAAGTATTCAAAGGCTCATTATGAAGAATTTTTCAAAGAAGTTTATTTTTATTTGAAGAGGGTTGGATACAATCCCGATAAGTTTCCTTTTGTTCCTATCTCTAGTTTTGAGACTCGTCCATATGTGCAACAATCATTTGTTTGCAGAGGAGGTCATCAAGTCGAGAGAGCAACTATATCTTACAAGGAAGGAAACTCTCATTTAACTATAATAAAATCACAACACTTGTTGATAATAAAGAGTTTTCACAGGCACAGGAAGCATATTTACAACCAGTTAGTCGTTGAAAAGTAGAATTTTCAACGGCTAACTAGCAAATTTCAAGGCGGAAGAGCTGTTGAAACCGAAGAGAAGGGAAGAGTGGTATTGTTTTTGCACAGATCTTAGTTTGATATTTTCAAAGTAAATGAGGATGGTTTCTAAGTTAAGAATATAATTAAAGAGATATGTTTTAGTGTTCTATTCCAGTTTTTGAGACAGATGTTGAGAGAAGAAGATAAAGAAATTTTACTATTTTCGGTCAAAGATATTGTTTTAGGATTAATCCGTAAGTGCAGACACAAACCGATCTCCCTAGATCCAGCTGGATCTAGAACAAAACAGGACAGAATAATACTCTTTCTCTAGATTCAGACTATTGCATGAACTAGGAGGCAAGAATCATGAACATACCTTATGATCGCTTCCTTGGGTCTTTGTTGTTCCAACTTCACTCCAATGCTCTTGTGCCATCCATACCACAAAAACACAAACCAACCGAAGTGAAGACAACTCAATATATTCAATAGTTAATCCATACATATGATCAAGGAGTTATGTAATAAAGTGACATTAGCTTTATGGAAAAGGGACATATTATTGTATTAAATTGATAGAAAGCAAGGATTACAACCTGAGCCTTGATGTTGCAAACCTCCTTTCGATGGTTCCTGGCTCTGACACACACACTTTCTCATGCATGAAGAAGATCAACCACTTTTCATAACCTTGCTGGAGTTCTTAGCTGTTGTAGCATCAGTCCTTCATACAATCCTTCACTAATTCTCCAATGTCGTCTTAACCTTGTTTTCTTCTAACCTTGTCCTTAAGAATCCCCTCTATATATAAGAGAGAATGAATTAGTTACCTGGATAGGAATGATCCCAAAATATCAGGAAAGCCAGTACTTAGATAACCATTCGAATGCCATCTCATCCTTCTAGAAGATTCCCTTCTAGAAGGTTCGAGAATTCATCTTTTTCCCTTGTTTAGAAAGTGCTCTCACCCTAACAGTTAGACACAATGTGAACTTATCGCACCCTGGCTTAAGGCAGCCTGTGAGAATCATGCATTCTCGTAGGAAAATGTATTGGTAGCCTGCGAACCTTCCTCAAAACTGTGATTTTTGGAAAGAGATGAAGGTAACTTTTCTCAGGAGAAAGTTATAATGAAGAGCTTGAATACACCATGATCAATACATCATCACGACGACCAAAATCATGGATAACAGAATGCCCCCCAAAGTATGAGATTGGAACTAGTGATAGTCGATAGACTTTGTAAGCTACATGTGTGTGTCGAGAACCAGGAGCACATCTAATCGAAAACCTACGAACAAACAAGCATCTGCAGAGTATCATATATATCAATTCTGAGGTAGGCATTCCCATACTCAGATCACAGACTGACGCCATTGTAGACATGGCTCATGGCCACCAATCATACACTGTGGATCCATGCCGTCAAAATATAACATAGCCACCGGAATACACTATGGATCTATGCGAGAATTTTCAAATCAATACAACATAGCCACGAAACATACACAGTGGATCTATGTGTCGCAAATTATGCATACTCCATCGCAACCTGGATCACAAAAATGATACGCAAGGTTTTCAATCTCATCACCAAAAGTACGAATCTAACCATGTGATTACATGTGTTGAAGTTGAACATGGTNCTCTCTCAGTTCCTTTTTCGTAACATAGTCTGGATGAGACCGAAAAAGAGAGAAATTATCGCTCACCAGACGCATACTTCAAATACTTTATCGAGCGTGAAAATAGCAAGGTCGCTCGACGATCTTTTCATGTTTAGAGAGTCTGAAAAGAGCTTAAAGAGAACTCCAGGGGGTTTCCTTTTTCGTATAACCTTGGTGAGCCCGAAAAAGTGATAAAACTATGCTTGATCACGTTCTTATGTTTTTCACGAGCGCAAGAACGAACAAAAAGACGCTCGAGGTTTTATGTAAAAACCATAAAAAACAATTAAAATCACACCATAATGGAGAAAAATATGTCCATATCCTTGTTTGTAATCATCAATGTTTCACACCTGTAAGTCATTACACTCATTTTTATATTACTAATTAGGTTTAAACAATAGATAAACATGAAAACCCAAAAATGACATAGTAAAAAGTAAATTAAATGAGTAAATACACATTGTTACCATAACATGAGTCGCCAATTTTGTTTTAGGATTAATCCGTAAGTGCGGACACAAACCAATCTCCCTAGATCCACCTGGATCTAGAACAAAACAGGACAGAATAATACTCTTTCCCTAGATTCAGACTATTGAATGAACTAGGAGGCAAGAATCATGAACATACCTTATGATCGCTTCCTTGGGTCTTTGTTGTTCCATCTTCGCTCCAATGCTCTTGTGTCGTCCAGACCACAACAGTAAAAACCAACCGAAGTGAAGACAACTCAATATATTCAATAGTTAATCCATACATATGATCAAGGAGTTATGTAATAAAGTGACATTAGCTTTATGGAAAATGGACATATTACTGTATTAAATTGATAGAAAGCAAGGATTACAACCTAAGCCTTGATGTTGCAAACCTCCTTTCGATGGCTCCTGGCTCTAACACACACTCTTGCTCATGCATGAAGAATATCAACCACTTTTGATAACCTTTCTGGAGTTCTTAGTTGCTGTAACATCATTCATTCATACAATCCTTCATTAATTCTCCAATGTCTTCTTAACCTTGTTTTCTTCTAACCTTTTCCATAAGAATCCCCTCTATATATAAGAGAGAATGAATTAGTTACTTGGATAGGAATGATCCCAAAATATCAGGAAAGCCAGTACTTAGATAACCATTCGAATGTCATCTCATCCTTCTAGAAGATCCCCTTCTAGAAGGTTCGATAATTCACCTTTTTCCCTTGTTTAGAAAGTGTTCGCACCCTAACAGTTAGACACAGTTCGAAATTCTCGCACCCTGGCTTAAGGCAGCCTGTGAGAATCATGCATTCTCGCAAGCAAATGTATTGGTAGCCTGCGAACCTTCCTCAAAACTGTGATTTCTGGAAAGAGATGAAGGTAACTTTTCTCAGGAGAAAGTTCTAATGAAGAGCTTGAATACACCATGATCAATACATCATCACGACGACCAAAATCATGGATAACAGATATTATAAGATGTTAAAAGGAAATCTCCATAATGAGAATATTAGCTTCCGGATGTCAATTGAAGATTCTAGAAGGCATAGTCATCATCCAGCATACAAGAGCAGCTATCAAAGACTTAGTATTAGGATATGGTTTGACTTCCCTTTTTAAAGGATATGTTCCTACAAGTTTGCAATTAGTTTTATGATTATACTATTTTTAGTATTCTCTATCCCTTTTAATAGGATCTCCAACTTTTATGTAAAGACTATAAATCCTATGCTCTCTAAGAGAAAAAAAGGGTGGTTCGATTTTGGATACAAAGGCCTTATACCATTGTACATATTTTTTTTCCAGATATAATACAAATCATAGTCCTCTTTCACCTTTGATGTCAGACTTCATTTATTACTTTCATTCCTGTACTCTTATTCAAGTTGTCTTAACCGTTAAATGACTGTCATCTCATTATTCATTTCATAGCTTGATTAACAGTTATTTACATTTCTTAATAACCCATCATTGTGTATCTGGTTTATAAGTATCGTCTTCTTCACCCACAATTTAAGCTACTGTCTGATCATTAATCTTTGAAATCACTATCTTATTTGATTATATATTTTTGATTACCCTGATATCATTCCATTAAGGTTGAGTTATCCCATTGATCCACATATACATAAATACAAACACAGTTTACTTTAAGTTACCAAGCATCTTTGACCTACAACCTCAAAGAGTTTCTTGGAGAGATAACAGATGGGTCATTCAATAACTTTACACAAGATTTCATAAAAGTCTTTATGGTACTTACTTTCTCTAGAGGTTGTTCGTTATTGGTATGGTCTATTAAGAATGACATCCCATATATTGGTGGATTTTCAAGTTTTTGCGTGAATGATGTAGATGAAACATTATTCTTGAGAAACTCCTATTTGGATTCCTTAAATGTTTCCTTTTCTTTCTGCGCGTCAAAATTTTCTATGGCTTAGTGTTCTTCTTAACCCATTGGTGTTGATCTGGATCTTGTGGTACTTCATTCGTTCCTATCTTGGATCCTCCTCGAGTGACTATATTGATGTTTCTCCCATCATCATCGGATTCTATAGAGATCCATTGGAAATTATGTTTGTTCTGGTTCCTTTTTTCTTGAATCTTCCCTAAGAGTGTCAGACAATATTTTGTTTCATGATCTACTATGCTTCAATACATACATGCCGTTGGTGGAAGCGGAAAATCCATTGCATAATTTTCTGTTTGTTGGCAGTTGTGGCACACTACTAGTCCTCTTCCTCATCCAAATCCTCCTCTGTCTTGTCCTCCACCTCTATATCCACCTCAATCTATGTGTGTTGCATTGTACTGAGGTACCTCGTTATATTGCACGAGATTATAATGTGGCTGCACACAATTATTATATTGTGGCTGTGCATTTTTGTATTTTTGTTGTTAATTAGTGTATGGTGGTGGTACCTGGTTGAACTGAGGTACATCTTGTCCTAACATCATTTCTTCTTTCACCCTATAACTATCTAAATTTATTTCTCTCATCAGCTTCATAGTCCTACAATCCTTATCATCATGAGCCACTGACTTGCAAAAATTGCAATATGAACTTTTGGGTACTATCTTATACTTCTGCATCATTGGAAAATGATATGGATCACACCCATGTGTTTTACAAATCTCGCACCATGGTCCTCCTTTGGCAGTGGGTTTTCTGCCCCTGTTGCCATATACTACACGAAAGTTGGAAATTTATTCTTGTGGTGTCCTTATTTCCTGCATAGGGTACACCAAACAACTTCTCTTTTCTCTTTTTCCTCATTCTGGTTTAGTTGAAATATTAGATTCTTCAAAACCTCCTTCATCTCCTCTATTGTTGGATATGTCTGCTATTATTGGTTCTCTTCCAGTTGTAAGGTTTCTTGCAGAGCCTCTACCTGAGTTTGGAACTTCTATTTTATTAATGGGTATTTCAAATGTGGTAATAGTGAGTTCACAAATAAATGCCTATATTTCATGTCAGTGATTGTTGGATTAGTGAGAGGGGGGGTGAATCAATAATAGATAAATTTAATCCCTTTTAACCATATAATCCAAGTATTATATCAATTTAGTATTATCATCCAATAACTATAGAGTGAATAAGAAATGAACAAATGAACAATCATACACATACACAATACACCAATGTTTTACGTGGAAACCCAAAGCGGGAGAAAACCACATAATGCTTTTTCTTATATGTCTTGAAGAATTACATTCATTGGAAGCACCATATTACTTTGTTTTCCAGCTGCAACTGGAAGGAGGATCCAAACCCCTAGTTTCTCAGGCTACAAATTGAGGGAAGCTCCAACTCCCCAATTATGTGGCTACAACCAAAAGGAGGCTACATCCCCCTACGTTCTCCAGCTACAATTGGAAGGTGGCTACAACCACCTGTCCTTGCCCCGTCCAACCACCTTGAAGTAGAAGTAGAATGATGGAACCATCGTCAGACTATCACTATGTGATATATTGTTGTAAACATGTACCAATAAACCTGAACCATGTATCAACCATGCATCAACTTCTACCTCAACCTCTAATCAACCTATACCATAAACAAATGCATCAACAATGCACCAACTTGTACCAAACAACCTGTAATCAACTTGTAACATAAAAAATTGCATCCAACCATGTACCAAGTATGTAACAATCATGTGTCAACTACTCATCAGCTATGAATCATCAATATGTACCAACATCATCAACTATACACCTCATGTATGTGCCAACTCATCAACTACTTGTCTCAACCATGTACCCAACATGTACCTTAACCAAAATCCCTCGTCAATTTAATCATACAAATATGATTTGTAACTCTTTAATAGACCTGGTGTATATGATCACATACCTGCAAACCTTTATTAACTTTCACAACAAGAGACTAGCATTTTCATCAAACTTTTCTTTAGTCTCACATGACTAGTTCGGGATTAGTCAACAACCCTAACTTGAAATAATCATAACTATGTACTTGTAATGAATAAAGATATGAAAATAGTACACAATGTTCTTTAGTTTATTTTATATAATTCCTCCAGGTGTCACAACTTGGAACCTCTCAGAAAAAGATTTATAGAAAAAATGTCATACCTTGTTGAATTCTGACTTATTCTAGAGAGAGACCTTGTAGAGCATGCCCCAAATGGAATATTTTTTTAATGGATCTCAAAATGTTACAAAAATACTATAGACTATAATCTAACCAACACATTTTGTCTTACTGAATTTGGATTTGTTATGCAGAAGTTATGACGTTTTTACCTGAAACGCCTGTTTTAGACGAGTTTCAGGACTAGCCACAAACGCTATTTTCCACGGAGTGTAACTCCAAAAATACAAAGAACCACAAGATTAATTTTTTACCACAGATACTTGGATATGTTTCCTCAATGTCCTATCAATTTAACGGTCTGAATCATTCTAGAAACAATTTTATTGCGAAAATGGTGAGATTACATGTAAATAACATACCTTAGAAAGCATCATCAAAAGCATTTATCCTCCCTTGAATTCCGGCCTTCTTTTATTCACCTTTCCTTTGAAATTTGTATTAGATATCCTTTGGTTATCTCATTCACCTATAGATATTCAATATTCTCAAGTGTGATATCAAATGAGAGAGCCTTGCCTCTTATTTATACTCTCTAAATATCTTCCTTAGAGGTATCTTCTAGGTCACTTAACCCATTTATAGGTCACTTAACCTATTTCCCTCATTTTCAGGGTTAACCACTTTGCATAATTAGAAATTTCTCCATTACTTTATCATTTAAATATTCCTCCTTGACTTTTTCACCTCACTTTGTCATTTAAATAATCTTCTTTGATTTTGTCACTTCACTTTATTATTTAAATAATCCTTCTTGACTTTTTCACTTTACTTTATCATTTAAATAATAATTTCTTATTTTCAAGCTCTTTTACTTCTTTGACCTTTTGGGGCTTCAAGACAACATATGAGGGTCCTCCAACTTCGTAACTCCATAAATCTCAAACCATGAGGAGTTATGTAATGTTCCACATACCACCAGAAATGACAGGACATGTACTATCCATATAGAATAGTATTTCCTTAAAATATATCAAAAATCATACTATTATCCATCAAACAAACTTGGGTCCATTACCCAAACCTGGGTTCTCCAACTTCTCATGGCCATAACTCTTTAACCCTGAGGAGTTATGTGACATTCCACATACCACCAGAAATGGAATGACATGTACTACCCATCTAGAATAGTCTTACCTTTTTAGGTATGGCCGCCATAAAATACACTTCGGATCCATAATTATATTGATAAAAGGTATAGCCACTAAAGATACAATGTGGATCTATACTCTTATGACCTGAACTGATAATAGCCATGAATAATACACAGTGGATCTACGAGACGAAAATACATAGCCACGACCAATACAAAGTGGATCTATGTAACAATATATGTGTCATAGTTACAAAGAAATCCTTCGCAACCTAGGAAAAGTATACATAAGAGTGAAAAATCAACCAAGGGTCTTCTTACCGATCACGATGTAGTACAAATCTAACCATGTGAATAGATGTCCTAATGTTAAACATGGTAGAAACCATTTGATTACCGGTCAATGAGGTAAACCGTTAACAAGTGCAAGGGATATCACCATTGATGTCAATGATTCCCAAAGTACTCTAGTACATTCCGGAGAATGTGAATGAATGATATGAAGTTGAACATCTGTGGAATCACCCGATCAGGGGGTCAATGATGTAAACCCACTGCCAAAGACGAGGAGGCCTGCCATTGAGGCATGCAGGTCCCAAGGTACTAAATGGTTTCTAAGTCTAGTTCTTGGATAATGTGTTGAAGTCGACAGGAATAGACTCATCGAAGGAGGGCCTTGATTTATCCCCCATCAGCGACATGAAACTGACACAGAGATGTAATTGGTAGATCAAATGAACATGGACTGTCATAGGTATTGAAATAGGATAATTGTGACGACTGACTCTCGAGGCAGATACTTCCCTTGAACACTGAGGCACAACAACAAAAACTTGACATGGACCAAAACTTGAAGATGCAGTGGATGTTGTGACTTTCGTCAGGTGACCCAAAGGAGTAAAAGAAACTCAGAGGATTGTCTCAATGGAGAGGTTCAGCGGATTAAAATGCGTGCAAAGACAAAGTCCCATGTTCAAGGGCGACCGTAAGAGCTGCTGGTAGTGTTCTAAAAAACTGCTTGGCTTGCTTCCTTCAATTTTTCCCTGATCCAGATAGATGAGTACCTATTTTTAATTTAACGAGCTCAAGGAGGGTAGCACATGCTCAATAGAACTCACCTTCGGTAAGTCCATCCTCCTTTGTTTAACGAACTGGAATAAGTAAGGGTTCGGTCCCATATGGGCCCCTCAATGTATGATTGTTTAACGAGTCTAGAGAAGGTAAACTCAGTGGTTTTTCATATTTAGAGAGTCTGAAAACAACTTAAAGACGAATCTAATGTTGTCCTTTTTTGTAATGTTAGTCTCGCGAGGCCGAAAAATAGATAAATTATCACTCAAAAGATGCCCTTTCAAACCTTTTAACGAGTGGTAAAGGAAGAAAGATCACTCGACAATAGTTTCATGTTTAGAGAGTCTGAAAAGAGTTTAAAGAAGACTCTAGGGGGTTCCTTTTTCGTATAACCTTTACGAGTCCAAAAAAGTGATAAAATTCTACTCGGTTACATTCTCATGTTTTTTCGAGCATGAGAAAGAACAAAGACTAAGCTCGGTACTCTGCCCCCATCTTGAAAGCTAGTGTATTAACTCCAGAATGATCATCAAAGGCTGGAGCCATGTCCCCCCAAGCTTCAATTCATTCAGCGACTTTGAGGTTGTCACCAATTTATGCACTAGATGGATAAAAAGGATACAGGTGGATGAAAAGAAGGTTCAAATATGAGATCTAATGAAATACTCGACTCGACATCTACGAGATTTGACGAAAGACTCGACCTGACAGGAGAGGTGATTGTTTCATTTTTTAACGGGATTGACATAGGAAAAGAACTATTCTCAAGGCTCCAGGTTCAATCCCCATATTTTTGTTTCATTTTTTAACGAGCTTTCTACAGAAAATAAAAAATATTCTCAAGGCCTTTGTTTCATTTTTTAACGAGCTTGCTACAGAGAGGAAAAACTATGCTCATAACTTATGTTTCATTTTTTAACAAGCTTGACACAAAGAAGAGAAATTATGCTCGTGATCGCTTCTTGATCAAGGCTTCCAAGAGGATAACGCTTTGGAAGGACAACATGTCAAGGGACAAAAATCGGTCATGGCTTCCAAGAGATATTCACTGGATGGAAGAAGAATGCTTCGGAATGAACAAACATGAAGGAGATCAAGCTCTAATAGCCCTACCGAAGAGATCACCATGTCAACTACCGGATCCAAATAATCATAAGTTGAAATCATTGGAGACAATGCCACCTAATTGACATGTGATAGGGGTGATACCGACTGCATATAAGACCCGCTTAGGTGGGTTATTGGGTTGATGGTCAATTCAGAGCCAACAAGCAAAAGTTGATCAATAGTCACCATTCTTCCATCCTGCGGGAAATATATCACATGAAAAAGAGTGGACACAATAGATTTCATGGAATGGACATAATATTTCCCAAGGAGTAAATCGAAATCCAGGGGGTCCTGGACTACCATAACATCAATAAAGACCATTTTCCCTCCCAAAGTTATGGGAAACTGAGGAAGGATCCCTAAAGGGTGACTTGTTCTTCTGTTAAAAGCGAACAGAGTCTGGGTAATTGACACAAGATGAGGATAACCCAAATCTTGTCAAGAAATAGAGGAAAAAATACTAACGGACGATCCTTCATCTATTAACATTTGAGGAACGTCTCGACCACAAAATTTTACCATAATATTGAAAGAAATGTGAGAGGGAAGATGAGGTCTAGTTAGCACACCCCAATAAAAAAGGATGGCCTCATTACTTGGAGGGGTTTTCGCAGAAGAAGGAGGAATTCCCCCTGGCATGATAGATCCTGTATCAACGAGGAAAACGTGGGAAGTATCATGTTTACTCTCTAGAGGGAGAGTAGGATCGACCAATGGTGGAATTGGATCGACCACTTTGTCACTCTTCAGATGAGGAGTGGGATTGACCGATGATGTAATCGGAGAAACCACTTTGGCACTCGTCAGAGGAGGAGTGGGATTGACTGATGATGTAATCTGATCAACCACTTTGAAACTCTTTGGATGAAGGGTGGTACTGACCAATGACGATACTTGATTGGTCATTTGGGTTTCACTTTTCAGATGAAATGTGTGGTTGATCGATGATGGAACTGGATCAACTACTTTGGTTAGTGGTTCAACCGAGGATGAAACTAGATTGACCACCTGATCAACTGGACCGACCAGGGATGGAACCAGATTGACCATTCTATCAACTAACAATGTTTTGGGGGAAATCTTATGATAACTAGTTGGAAGTGGAAGATTTTCCAAAAGAGAAGAAGCCTCATCCATATGATGACAAAGGTGAGAATAATGATCACCTTTGCATAACATACAAGGGAATTTGATAGTTGTCTTCTTCTTACCAACCTTTATGTCACTAGTTGATGCAATGTCACCGACATGACTAGCAGGGGCCGATGATGTAGAGGACCATCCTTCTAAGACCTTGGGAATACCAGGGAAATCCCTCAGAAAATGGTCACACTTACAAAGACTGCAAGGGAATTTGGGTTTTAGATTCTTCATTTTAACCTTGTCTACCTTATCAAAACTCCCAGTACTATTAATAGTAGTTTGTTTCTTAGATCCAACATTTGATGTAGTTGGAGGATTGGTCCCTTCCTGGGTCTTCTTCTTCTCTTTATGTTTCTTCTTCTTCTTATCAATCTGGCTACTTGCTTGAGATATTTCACTATGCGAAGAAGAAGAAATGGAAGGATACCTGACAACCAAAGAAGGAGAAAATTTGACATGAGTTTGATGTGTGAGTGGTGTGCTTTCATCTGAAGCACCTTCATTCGAGATGACCGTAGTGGAAAAAAACCATACCGGTAACCCAATTGTGAGACCTGGAAGGGGCTCAAAGTAGCGATGTAAGGAGGACGAACATTTTTGTAAGAAGGAAAAACAAAGGGTTCTCCCAGAGGGAGTTGATCCATTGGTAGTTTTGGGAACTGACGTTATTAAAATAAACATCCAACCTAGATTCTGCTAGGGAGAACAAACAACACACACTAAAAATCTAGTAAACAAGCAAGCAAACAAAACCTTCTCACAATGAGCACACTTGTTGGTGATAAAATCCAACATCACAGGAACAAATTAAGAAGGGGCTTAACAGATTTACACCCTGGTGCAAGCTCCCACACATAATCGTGGGTATGCCCTCCAAGGATCCCCAGTGAGTTTGGCCAACGTCGGTTCCAAGTACCATGAAGACTTTCCCTTCCATAGTCACCTCGTGTAAAGACCCTAAAGAGATAGGCCACTAAGGTTACCAACTACAACAGTGATGCCTGGGGAAACAGTCGATAGTTCGATCCACATGCAAGGGTAGGGTATCTATCCCAAAATCAAATTGAAAGGAGAATATATGTTACAGGTGAATCCTCCTGCGGACAAGCAGATTCCCTCTTGGTCTCTAGAATCCTAAGGCTAAGACATAAAATTTCTTAAGGTGGACACTGGCATCCTTTTAGATATAATTAAGCTAATGAATGCAAAGAAAGAATAAAATTGTACCTTTTTAAATGGCATTTGTCCTTGAAAAATCTAAGTTGAGCTTCAATCCCAAGCTCCTTGATAGGTCCTGTAGCACACACAAAGATACAAAAAACTTCCTATTCTATTGAGATTAGCTCAAATACAGATCTATCTACTAGAGACAAGTTCATTTGAAACAAACATAAACTTGAAAGAAACAGGCCAAGCATGTATATATATTAATGAGAACAAATGAAGAGTACTTACAATCCTCTAATGAAGGTGCATCAACTTCTTCCAGCTCTCCTTGTTCAACCCCTTTGCTCAAGTAATCTACACTGATTATGCTTCAATGGCATCTCACTTATGGGATCATAAGTTTGGTGTAATTATCAATCTCCATCTATCCTTTCACCATGAGGAGGCCTCCTTATATAGGCTTGGAGAGGCCTAACCACTTGAGAGATATTTTGGATAAGTTGAGGATTCCTCTCCTTCAGTTGTGGATGTCCCCTAAGATCATGCCTCGACCCCAGATTCAAATCCAACCACCTTCAGATATTGAGGAGATTCTTCCTTGATTTCCTCCAACAAATCAAATTTCGCACAAAAAAGGATAGCGCTCCCTCAAAAAGGGAAACAAGGCATTGGAACGCTCCCCTAGAAGAGGGTACATAGCATCATCACTCCCTGACAATATGTAGGGGATATCTCTCTTCCAAATTTGACTTTTGAGTGGATTTTTCAGTGGAAAAAGGCTTGTACTCCTTTTCAATTGATTTCTCTTCTTCAAGACTAGTCTTTTGAGGTGTCTTAAGTCTCTTTACGATGTCGTTAGAGAGACGACATAGACAAGGTAACAATTTGATGTTTACGACACTTGTGAAACTTACAACCAATATGCGACACTTGCGATATTTATAATGACGACACTAGCCATCATTGCAATGAGTGATTTTGATGTGTAACAGATTACCTCCCAAAGTGCAAAGTCAGAAGACAATGATGACTGAAGTACTTTGTATAATTTTTCAAGAAAGGGTATGGACGCAGAGAGGCTGGAAAAAGATGCACACAACCATCAAACAAATATTATGACATGTTTCAAACCCATGGTAGGCATACCTATGCTTTAGTGATAATTTGTTTTTAGGTATGGCTGCCATAAAATACACTGCGGATCCATAATTATATTGATAAAAGGTATAGCCAATGAAGATACAATGTGGATATATACTTTTATGACCTGAACTGATCATAGCCACGAATAATACACAATGGATCTATGAGACGACAAGACATATCCACGACCAATACAAAGTGGATCTATGTAATAGTATATGTGTTATAGTTCAAAAGAAGTCCTTTGCAACCTAGGCAAAGTATACATAAGAGTGAAAACTCAACCGAGGGTCTTCTTACCGATCTCTATGTAGTATGAATCTAACCATGTGAATAGATGTCCTGATGTCAAACATGGTAGAAACCATTTGATTATCGATCAATGAGGTAAACCGTTAATAAGTGCGAGGGAGATCACCATTGATGGCAATGATTCCCAAGGTACTCTAGTACACTTCGACGAATGTGAATGAATGAGCTGAAGTCGAACATCTGTGGAATCACCTTATCAGGGGTCAATGATGTAAACCCATTGTCGGATACGAGGAGGCCTGCCATTGAGGCATGCAGGTCCCAAGGTACTAACTAGTTTCTAGGTCTAGTTCCTGGATAATGTGTTGAAGTCGACAGGAATAGACTCATCGAAGGAGTGCCTTGATGTATCACCCATCAACAACATGAAATTGACATAGAGATGTAATTGGTATATCAAATGAACATGGATTGACATGGGTATTGAAACAGGATAATTGTGATGGCTGACTCTCGAGGAAGATACTTACCTTGAACACTGAGGCACAATAGCAGAAACTTGACATGGACCAAAACTTGATGATGCAGTGGATGCTGTGACTTTCGTGAGGTGACCCGAAGGAGTAAAATAAACTCATAGGATTGGCTCAGTGTAGAGGTTCAGCGGATTAAAATGCATGCAAATACAAAGTTCCATGTTCAAGGGCGACCATAAGAGCTACTGGTAGTGTTTTCAAAAACTGCTTGGCTTGCTTCCTTCAATTTTTCCCCCATCCAGATAGACGATTACCTCTTTTCAATTTAACAATCTTGAGGAGGGTAACACATGCTTGATAGAACTCACCTTCGGTAAGTCCCTCTTCCTTTGTTTAAAAAACTAGAAGAAGTACGGGTTTGGTCCCATATGGGCCCTTCAATGTATGATTGTTTAACGAGTCCAAAGAAGGTAAACTTGGTGGTTTTTCATATTTAGCGAGTTTGAAAACAACTTAAAGACAACTCCAAGGTTGTCCTTTTTCATAATGTTAGTCTTGCGAGGCCTAAAAAGAGATAAATTATCACTCGAAAGATGCCCTTTCAAACCTTTTAACCAGTGGGAAAGGATGCAATATCACTCGATAATATTTTCACGTTTAGAGAGTCTGAAAAGAGTTTAAAGAATACTCCAGGGGGTTCCTTTTTCGTATAAACTTTACGTGTCCAAAAAAGTGATAAAAATCTACTCGGTTACATTCTCATGTTTTTTTGAGCATGATAAAGAACAAATACTATTCTCGGTACTCTGCCCCCAACTTGAAATATAGTGGCTTAAATACAGAATGATCATCAAAGGCTGGAGACATGCCCCCCCAAGATTCAATTCATTCACTGACTTTGAGGTTGTCACTGTTGATACTGAGAGGGGGGTGAATCAGTATCAAGTACAATTTAAAACCTTTTTCAACTTATACTTAAACCATTCAATTATTTCCAATGAGAAATGAACAATAGTATAAGAGTTACACCAATACACCACAATACACCATGAACAATAGATGAGAAATAATCAATAGTTTTTGTTCAAGGGAAGTAATGACTTCCAAAGGTAGCTACAGCTTCCAAATGTAAAGGGAGGGATAAAAATCCAAGAGGAAGATACAATCCTCCAATATCAAGAGATATTTTAACTC
>SNQJ01S0061452.1:7862-23339 GCA_010110895.2 Picea sitchensis | reverse complement strand
CAATCTTGCGGTCCAAAACCCATGACTAGGGTTGACATCAATGACAACAATCAATCTTCCAACAATCACCAATTTCTGTACTATATGGAGAAAAAGGATATAGGTGGATGAAAAGAAGGTTCAAATACGATATCTAATGAAAGACTCGACTTGACATCTACGAGATGTGATGAAAGACTGGACTCGACATCTACGAGATCTGACAAAAGACTCGACCTGAAAGGAGAGGTGACTGTTTCATTTTTTAATGAGCTTGACATAGGAAAAGAAGTATGATCAAGGCTCCGGGTTCAATCCCCATATTTCTGTTTCATTTTTTAACGATCTTGATATAGAAAATAAAAACTATGCTCAAGGCCTTTGTTTCATTTTTTAACGAGCTTGCTATGGAGAGGAGAAACTATGCTCGTAACTTCTGTTTCATTTTTTAATGAGATTGCCACAAAGAAGCGAAATTATGCTCGTGACCTCTTCTTGATTAAGGCTTCCAAGAGGATAATGCTCTAGAAGGACACCATGTCAAGGGACAAAACTCGGTCATGGCTTCAAATAGATCTTCACTAGATGGAAGAATAATGCTCTCAAAGGAACACATGTTGAGGGTCTTGTCAGTGGTAAGGATATCAAGCACCAATAGCCCTACTGAAGAGATCACCATGTCAACTACTGGATTGAAATCATCAAATGTTTAAATCATGGGAGACAACACCACATAATTGACTTGTGGCAGGGGTGATACCAACTGCATATAAGACCTTCTTAGGGAGGTTATTTGGTTGATGGTTAAGTCGGGGCCAACAAACGGAAGTTGATCAATAGTCACCATTCTTCCATCATGCGGGAAAGATATCACACAAAAAAGAGTGGACACAATAGATTTCATGGCATAGACATAATCTCGCCCAAGGAGTAAATCGAAATCTAAGGGGTTCTGGACTACCATAACATCAATAAAGGTCGTTTTCCCTCCCAAAGTTACGGGAAACTGAGGAAGGATCCCTAAAGGGTGACTGATTCTTCTGTTAAAAGCGAATAGAGTCTGGGTAACCGACACAAGCTAAGGATAACCCAAAGCTTACTAAGAAATAGAGGAAAACATATTAATGGATGAACCTTCGTCTATTAACGTCTGAGGAACTTCCAGACCACAACTTTTACCGTAATCTTGAAAGGAATGTGAGAGGGAAGACGAGGTCCAGTTAGCACACCCCAATAAAAAAGGATGGCCTCATTACTTGGAGGGGTTTTTGCAGGAGAAGGAGGAATGCCCCCGGGCATGATAGATCCTATATCAATGAGAAAAACCTGGGTAGTATCAGGTTTACTCTCTAGAGGGAGAGTAGGATCGACCGATGGTGGAACTGGATCAACCACTTTGGAACTCTTAAGAGGAGTGGGATTGACCGATGATGTAACCGGATCAACCACATTGGCACTCGTTAGAGGAGGAGTGGGATTGACCTATGATGTAATCTAACGTAGAAACCCGAACCCTGATGCCGAGATCCGCTCAGGATCGTTCTCAATCTGCCCTCCTGAGTCTGATTGACTCTTTGATTTTCCCCACATGGAATCCCTCACACACACAACAGTGTATCCACAGGTCCTTATGAGTATACCTCATGTGATCAAACACAAAACATCACTCAAATATCCTAACCTCAATAATATGATCGCACCCTTTTCCAAATCAGGATTTTGAGTTTCGCGAAATCGCGATTCCTGTTGTCGGGTTTCTAGCTCTTCAACCCACCAAAAACCAAAATACCGAAATGCTGAAATCTTCAACCGCGTCCTCCTCCACAGCTGTATCACGTTTCACAACTTCGCAAATCCTGATGTAAGACTCCCGACTCTTTTATCTCCAAAACCCCAAAATGGTCAACAAGGTTTGACTCCACCTATTAACGAAGACATGCCACCTGTCCACTCCAATGTCTTTTATCTATGACATGGACTCTTGCCACCTGTCACTCTTCACAACTTTCGAAACTTGAACAAGTCTTTGACTACCATTCCCCTAACACTTCGAAATCCTGAATTCCAAAATGGCACCTTCTTCCTTTAGATCGACAACCCATGTTATTTCGGGCTTCTGGGTATCGGGAGTTCGAAAGTCTCGACCCCAAAACACTTGTCACCATAATCCCCGAATTTTTGAACCCCAAAACATGGAAATACCGAAACGCCACTTCATAATATTTCACGTTTCACAACTTCGGGGCTTTTCAATGGAAAGGCCCCTAGCTCCTTGTCATCAGGATTTCTGGTATTTTGAATCCCTAATTACCGAAATCCTAAAATCCTTCCCTTGACAATCCTCTTCGCAATTCGAGAGTTAGAGTGACCAAGGATTTTGACTTACACTCCGGACTTACAAACTCCGATTTGCCAAAATGATTCTGACGACTCCACTATCATGATCAACGATTCACGTTGAGTCTTACCTCCTAAAGGGTAGATTCATTCAACGCTTAACCTCCTTGTAGCTTCATCGAATCCCATGGTCCTCGCAACTTCACGAGTTCTTCACAGAGAATTCCAACTGCTCGTTTCCTCCTTGACAACTTCTGCGAGATGAACCAGTGCTCTTCCACTGGAACTTAAATTCTATAGACGTTCTCAATCTCCATATCCCTTTGATTAATTTCAAAGATGCTAACCCTCCTAAGCTTTCACTTGTAACTCGAGCCTTAAAAGGAATCTTACGTGCACTCCTTGCGGAAGACTTTCAAATACTTCTAAGTATTTGATTCTTCGACTCTGTGCACCTTATGCAACAATAGTCCTTTACCTTTCAACCTTAGTTGATAAATTCTAAGGCTTCCACTAGACTGCGCACACCTTGCACAACTTTTGTGCTTCACATGTACTTTTGCTAGAATGAAAACAACGATATCGTTCCTGAGCTTTCTGAGATAAAACTCAGAGCTTCATCAATGCACACCTTGTGGATGTTTCACTACACTCCTTGCAGGAACTTCTCTCACTCAGGAAGAGAAACATTTGAAACTCATTCTCTCTCTCACACAAACTTCAAACATTCAATATGAAATCATACATACACGACATAGCCTCATAAAAAATGCATAACAGAGAGAATAAAACAACCATAAGCATACCATTCACCATGTATAAATAGAAAACATCATAACACCATGAAATCTGATTCAAAGCTTCATATATTAATTCAAAGCTCATGTACATGGATTGTTCTTTCAACTCTCTTCTACAACTCTCTTCTTTTGTGTTATGCTAATAATGCAACTACTACTATGATACAAAGGCGAGGGTGTCTATATCCGTTTTCCCTCCTACTCCTCTAACCTATCTAATTTATTAATTCAAACCTACCTACTTTCATTAACTGGGCTTAAATGCCTTTTACATTGACAGATGAGAGAAAATAGCTCACAATCTGTTTACAACAGCCAGATATAAATGCAAGTACACTTCTAGATAGTACATTAATATCCGCTTTTTAACCTTTCAAAAATATTTCAAAATGTGCAAAACGTGTGCTGTGCTTTTCCCAGCAGTCTTCCGCCTTCATGCTCGCTTGGCTGACTACTTACGATGCTTCCGCATCATACTCCCTCGCTTGAAAATTTTCATGAACTCCTGTTCATGAGCTCTTGCACGGTCTGTCCATGCTTCTGAATTTCTGCTTCATCTTACCAACTGGCATCTTCAACTCGATGTCCTTTCCACTTGACCAATTATTCAAAATACTCCTTTCTCCTGGTTTTTTTGCTAATCCTCTTGTCAATTATGCTTTCCATATGTGGATTTTCAGCTACAGGAATTTGTTTTGTCCATTGAACTTCTTTCTGTTCCTCCTCTGCTACTGCTTCTTCAACTTTGTAAGGGTACAAATCTGCAACATTGAATATCGGTGAAATTCCAATCCCATCGGGTAATTCAATCTCATATGCGTTTGCCCCAAATTTCCTTATGACCTTGCATGGTCCAATCTTTTTCATCTTTAGTTTGTTATATGTTCCTCTTGGGAACCTCTCCTTCCTCAGATGTGCAAGAATCAAATCACCAACTCAAACTGAAGTTCTCGCTTATGTTGATTTTCCCTCTGCTTGTATGCTTTATTTGAATTCTTCAATCGCTCTTTAATTTGGCTGTGAAACTCCTTCATTGCTTCTGCAAAGTTCTCTTCACTAGCAATTATGAATTCATTTTGTTCTAAATCTTTCAATTCAGAAACTCCCCTTGGCTGCATTCCATATACAATCTGGAATGGACTCTGCCCTGTGATTCTGTTGAGTGAATCATTGTAAGAAAAATCCACCTGTGGCAGAGTATGATCCCACTGACTGTGGTGTTAAGTCACTAGGCTCCTCAACAAATCTCCCAAGATCCTGTTCACAACTTATGTCTGCCCATCCATCTGAGGATGATATGCTGAGGTAAATGACAAACTTGTCCCCAGCTTCTTCCATAAAGTCCTCCAGAAATTTCCCACGAACTTGGTATCTCGATCAGAAACAATACTCCTTGGCAAGCCGTGAAGTCTGACGACTTCCTTGAAAAACAGGTTCGCAATATGAGTTGTGTCACTGGTTTTCTGGCATGGTATGAAATGTGCCATCTTTGAAAATCTGTCTACTACCACAAAGATTGAATCACATACTATTTGTTTCCTTGGAAGTCCCAATATGAAATCCATGCTCACTGTGTCCCACAGCCTTGCAAGTATGGGTAATGGTTGGTATAACCCTATGTTCTGCCTTTTCCCTTTTGTGTGTTGACAAATCCTGCATCTGTGCACAAATTTATTAACATCTTTCCTCATCCTTGGCCAAAAATATGAGCCATTCAACTTTGAGAACGTCTTATCAGGACCAAAGTGTCCGACCAATCCTCCACTATGTTTTTCTTTCAACAAATTCTCCCTCATGGAGCATTTTGAAATACATAGCTGATTTCCCCTGAACAATAATCCATCCTGGATCATGTATTCAATCCATTGGGTTCTGTCCCTGAGAACTGGATTCTCAGATGCCTCATATGCTTCCTTAATATCTGGATCATCCCTATACATTTCTTTGAGGTTATCAAAACCCAAAGTTTTGAATCTGAATTCCTGCATAAGAAAACATTTCTTGCTCAAAGCATCAACAACTTTGTTAGCAGTTCCAGAAATATGCTTAATCACAAAAGTAAAATTATGCATGAATTCAACCCATTTAGCATGTTTTTGGTTCAACTTCTCCTGTTGAGTCACGAATTGTAAAGCATGATTATCATTGTACAAAACAAACTCTTTAGGAACCAAATAATGTCTCCATTTCTTCAGTGCTTGTATGACTACATAAAATTGTTTGTCATATGTTGAGTACTTGATCTTCACTTCATTCAGTTTTTCACTGAAGTATGCAATCGACCTGTTGTCTTAGATCAAGACCTCTCCAATTTCAAATCCACTCGCGTCACACTTGACTTGGAATGTATTGCTAAAGTCTGGCAAAACCAGAATTGGCTTCCAAGTGATCTTCTTCTTCAGCAGATTGAAACTCTTCCTTGTTTCTTTCGTCCAGTGAAAATATTTATGCCTTTTCTTCATCGTATCCATCATTGGTGCACTAATCCCACTGAAGTTTCGGATGAATTTCATGTAGAAACTTGCCAAACCATGGAAGCTTCGAACTTCAAACACATTTTTCGGCGATGGCCAATTCTTAATTGCATCTCCCTTTTTTGGATCCATCATCAACTCATTCGCAGAGATAACAAAACCCAAATAAATGAGTTATGTCCTCATAAATGATGATTTCTTCATATTTATCAACAATTTCTCTGGTTGCAATCTTCTCATCACTGTAGCTAAATGCTTCAAGTGTTCTTCTTTTGTGTTGATGAAAATTAATATATCATCAAGATATACGATGACAAATTTCCCAATGAAATCCTTCAGGACTTCATTCATCAATCTCATGAAAGTAATGGGTGCATTTGTTAAGACAAATGGCATAAAAATCCATTCATATAGCCCCTCATTCGTCTTGAATTTTGTCTTCCATTCATCACCTTCTCTCATTTGAATCTGATGATACCCGTTTTTCAAATCAATCTTTGAAAAAAATCTTTATCCACTCAAGCAATCCATCAAGTCATCCATCCTTGGCAATGGAAATCTGTATCTAATGGTAATCTTATTGATTTCCCTTGAGTCTTTACAAATTATCCAGCCTCCGTCTTTCTTTGGGCTGAATACTGTTGGAAAAACACATGGACTCAAGCTCTCTTGAATCAACCCTTTGGCCATTAAGTCCTGGACTTATCTCTTAACTTCTTCATTCTCCCGCGGCGTCAACCTGTACGCTGCTTTGTTTGGTAAACTGGCTCTAGGTATAAGATCAATGTGATGGCTTATACTCCTGATCGGTGGCAATGAATGATATAGTTCGTCCAATACTATATCAGCAAACTATCCCAACAATTCCTGGATTCCTTCTGGTAGATCATCTATCCTCATACTGGTCAAAACAATTCTGGGCTTCCTGACCACAATAAATAGTGTGTCTTCCTTCTTCTTAACCTCATTAAGAAGTTCCTTCCCACTCATGAGAAGTACAGTGTTACTCACCTCTGGTTTCAATTCTTTGTCCTTGATCGACAACAACATGTGCATTCTCCCATTTTTCTCTAGGGTGTATGTGTTCTTTCTCCCATCATGAATCACATTCATGTCATATTGCCACGGTCTACCGAGCAATAGATGAAAAACAACCATGGGAATGACATCACATAATATTTCATCCTTATATCCTCCTATTTTAAATTCAACTAAACACTGTTTAGTGACATTTACCTAATGTCCTTTTTGTAACCACGAAACTCTGTATGGGCTTGGATGTACGATAGTCTCCAGCTCCAACTTTTCTAACATCTCTATAGATACGAGATTGTCATTGCTACCGCTGTCCACGATGACCTTGCATACCCTATCTTTGGTTTTGCATCAGTCTGAAATCGACTGTTTCTTTGGGTTGGGTTCTCTGCCTCCTTCTTCGGCTTCAAGAGAAATTTCCTCATCATTAAGGATATTTCACCCTCAGCATCCTTTGCCTCAACATTCCATCATTTTTCTTTGGCAATGTGAGTTTCACCACCATCTTTCTTCTTATCCGGGCACTCATAAGATTTATGTCCGATTTTTCCAAAGACAAAGCATTTTACTTCACCACCTCTGCCTCTTTGTCTTCCTCTGGCTTGAGGAAAAGTATTTTTGTCGGCATACATCCCTCTCTGTGAGCTTCCTCCTCTCTCATGTTGAGTTTGAGGTTTCTTTCCCTCTTTAGATTTCCGAGTCATGTCTTGGGAAATTGTTTTGCCACTCGCTTGACTTCTACCTTGGCCTCTTTGACCTTGTTTTCGGCTCAGCTTCTCTTTAGCTTTCAGATCCATCTGATAAGAATCTTCCACATTCCGAAGGGTCATTATTCTCATCTCATATTGAATGTCATATCGCAGACCATTCATGTATCTGGTAACCTTTTCATCATCGCTTTCCCGATGACTTGCTCTGATGTTTATTTTGTAGAAATCTTCAGTGTATTCTTTCATTGTCATCAACTTTTGTCTCAAATTCTGCATCTTTCAAAACAGAGTGATTTGATAATCCTTGGGTATGAATTTGGCTTTTATCTTTGCAACCATTCTATCACAACTTTTGATTTTCTACTTTCCTTTGTAGCATTTTTCAGCCTGCAGTTCATCCCACCATAGTGTTGCATGACCTTTAAGTCTAGTAATGACATGTTTGACTTTCTTCTCTTCCTCTACATCCTCATAGTCGAAGTATTTATCTAGAGCTCTAATCTAGTCTAGAAGCTCTTCAACATCCAGGTTTCCCTCATACACTGGAATGTCTGTTTTTTCTCTAGCACCTATCCTTGCAACAACCCTGAATAGGCGTTCATCCGCAACATCTTCGACTGCAACTTCTTCTCCTTCATTTCCAGCTTCATTTTCACTGTCATCCTTGCTGATATCCCCAGAGTCAATTGTGCCTCTCTGTGTTGTCTCCATGGCATCAAGCCTGGCATGTAACTCACGCATTTCTCTTTCCACAGCTGGATCACGCATTGGTCAGTCTCTTCTCCTCAACGACATGGCTGTAAAATTTTCCTCTTTTATCTGCTACAGAAAGCAAAGAACTTTTCCTGAGCTCTGATACCACTTGTGATGTGTATCAGAGTACTTTTCTTCCTCCTGCTTCCTCCGTCTGCAATATACAAATAGAGTCAAGCTCTGATACCACTTGTGATGTGTATCAGATTACTTTTCTTCCTTCTGCTTCCTCCGTCTACAATATACAAACAGAGTCAAGCTATGATACCACTTATGATGCGTATCAGAGTACTCTTCTTCCTCCTGCTTCCCTCGTCTACAATATACAAATAGATTCAAGCTCTGATACCACTTGACACAGACCCCCAAACCCTCAGGCTGAGATCTTCTCAGGATCGTTCTCAATCTACCCTCCTGAATCTGATTGACTCTTTTAATTTTCCCCACAGGGAATCCCTCACACACACGATGGTGTATCCACAGGTCCTCATGAGTATACCCCGTGTGATCAAACACAAAAAATCACTCAAATCTCCTAACCTCAATAATATGATCATGCCCTTTTCCAAATCGGGATTTCAGGTTTCGCGATATCACGATTCTTGTTCTCGAGTTTCTGGATCTTCAACCCACCGAAACCTGAAATGTCAAAATGCTGAAATCTTCGACCGCGTCCTCCTCCACAGCTGTATCACATTTCACGACTTCGCAAATATTGATGCAAGACTCCCATCTCTTCTATCTCCAAAACCCCGAAACGGTCAACAAGGTTTGACTCCACCTATTGATGAAGACATGCCACCTGTCCACTCCAATGTCTTTTATCTCTGACATGGACTCTTGCCACCTGTTACTCTTCCCAGCTTTCGAAACTTGAACAAGTCTTCGACTACCGTTCCCCTACCACTTCAAAATCTCGAATTCTGAAATGGCACCTTCTTCCTTTAGATCGACAACCCATGTTATTTCAGGCTTCCGGGTACCAGGAGTTTGAAACTCTCGACCCCAAAACAGTTGTCACCGCAATCCCTGAGTTTTCAAACCCAAACGCCACTTCACAATATTTCGCGTTTCGCAACTTCGGTGTTTTTCAATGCAAAGGCCCCTGGCTCCTTGTCATCAGGATTTTCGGTACTCTGAATCCTGAACTACCAAAATACTGGAATCCTTCCCTTGACAATCCTCTTCGCAATTCAAGAGTTAGAGTGACCAAGGATTTTGGCTTACACTCTGGACATACAAACTCTGATTTGCCGAAATGATTATGACGACTCCACTATCACGATCAAGGGTTCACGTTGAGTCTTACCTCCTAAAGGGTAGATTCATTCAACGCTTAACCTCCTTGTAGCTTCACCAAATCCCACGGTCCTCGCAACTTCGCGAGTTCTCCATAGAGAATTCCAACCTCTCGTTTCCTCCTTGACAACTTCTGCTAGATAAACTAGTGCTCTTCCACTGGAACTTAACTTCTGTAAGACGTTCTCAATCTCCGTCTCCCTTTGAGTACTTTCAAAGGTGCTAACTCTCTTGAGATTTCACTTGCAACTCGACCCTCAAAAGGACTCCTGCGCACACTCCTTGTTGTAGACTTTCAAATACTTCTAAGTATTTGATTCTTCGACTCTATGCACCTTCTGCAATAGTAGTCCTTTACCTTTCAACCTTAGTTGATAAATTCTAAGGCTTCCACTAGCCTGTGCTTACCTTGCATGACTTATGTGCTTCACCTTCACTTTTTCTAGAATGAGAACACCGGTATCCTTCCCGAGCTTTCCAATATAAAACTCAGACCTTCATCAACGCACACCTTGCAGACGTTTCAAAGCACTCCTTGCAGGAACTTCTCTCACTCAAGAAGATAAACAATTGAAACTCATTCTCTCTCTTTCATAGAATTCAAACATTCAATATGAAATGATACATACACAACATAGGCTCATAAAAATTGCATAACAGAGAGAATAAAACAACCATAAGCATACCATTCACCATGTATAAACATAAAACATCATAACACCATGAAATCTGATTCAAAGCTTCATATATTATCTCAAATCTCCTGTACATGGATTATTCTTTTAACTCTCTTCTACAACTCTCTTCTTCTGTGCTATGCTAATGATGCAACTACTACTATGATGCAAAGGAGAGGGTGTCTATATCCGTTTTCCCTCCTACTCTTCTAACCTGTCTAATATATTAATTCAAACCTACCTACTTTCATTATCTGGGCTTAAATGCCTTTTACATTGACAGATGAGAGAAAATCACTCACAATCTGTTTACAACAGCCAGATATAAATGCAAGTACACTTCTATCTACTACATTAATATCCGCTTCTTAATCTTTCAAAAATATTTCAAAATGTGCAAAATGTGTGTTGCGCTTTTGCCAATTGTATTCCACCTTCATGCTCACTTGGCTGGCTGCTTACGATGCTCCTGCATCATATTTGAATCAACCACTTTGACACTCTTTAGATGAAGCGTGGGACTGACCAATGACGGGAATGGATCAATCATTTGGGTTTCACTTTTCAGATGAAACGTGGGGCTGACCGATGAAGTAACTGGATCAACTACTTTGGTTAGTGGTTCAACTGAGGATGAAACTATATTGACCACCTGATCAACCAGACTGGCTGGCGATGGAACCGGATTGACCATTCTATCAACTAACAATGGGTTGGGGGAAATCTTACGATAACCAGCTGGAAGTTGAAGCTTTTCCAAAAGAGAAGAATCCTCGTCCATACAATGACAAAGGTGAGAATAATGATCACGTTTGGATAACATACAAGAGAATTTGACAGTTGTCTTCTTCTTACCAACCTTAATGTCACGAGTTGATGGGGTATCAGCAACATGACTAGTAGGGGCCAACGATGTGGAGGACCATACTTCTAAGACCTTGGGAATACCAGGGAAATCCCTCATAAAATGGCCACCCTTACAAAGACTGCAATGGAATTTGGGTTTCATAATCTTCGTTTTAACCTTATCTACCTTATCAACACTCCTAGTACTATTAACAGTAGTTGATTTCTTAGATCCAAAATTTGATGTAGTTGGAGGCTTGGTCCCTTTCTGGTTCTACTTCTTCTCTTTCTGTTTCTTCTTCTTCTTATCATTCTGAATACTCGCTTGAGAGATTTCACTAGGTGAAGAAGAAGAAATGGAAGGAGATCTGACGAGCGAAGAAGGAGAAAATTTGACATGAGGTTGATGTGTGGGTGGTGTGCTTGAATATGAAGCACCTCCATTTGAGATGACTTGAGTGGAAAACAACCATACCGATAGCCCAATTGTGATACCTAGAAGTCTCAAAGTAGTGATGTAAGGAGGACCAACATTTTCCTAAAAAGGGAAAACAAAGGGTTCTCACAGAGCAGGAGTTGCTCCATTGGTAGTTTCAGGAACTGACGTCATTGAAATAAAGATCCAACCTAGATTCTATTAGGGAGAACAAACAACTCACGCTAAAAATCTAGTAAGAAATCAAGCAAACAAAACCTTCTCACATAGAGAACACTTGTTGGTGATGAAATCCAACATCGTGGGAACAAAGTAAGAAGGGGATGAGATAGAGGGGGTGGAAAAGTTACATTGATGACCTGCTTAATGGACTTACACCCTGGTGCAAGCTCCCACACATAATTGTGGGTATACCCTCCAAGGAGCCCGAGTAAGTCTAGCCAATGTCGATTCTAGGTACCGTGAATACTTTTCCCTCCACAGTCACCTCGTGTAAAGACCCTAAAGATATAGGCCCCTAAGGTTACCAAATACAACAGTGATGCATGGGGAAATAGTTGACAGTCCGATGTACGCGCAAGGGTAAGGTATCTAGCCCGAAATAAAATTGAAAGGTGAATTTCTATTATAGGTGAATCCTCCTGTGGACAAGCGGATTCCCTCTTGGTCTTTAGACTCCTAAGGCCAAGACAAAAAAATGCTTAACATGGACACTGACATCCTTTTAGATCTAATTAAGCTAATGAATGAAAAGGAAGAAGAAAAGTGTACCTTTTTAAATGGCATTTGTCCTCTCAAAATCCAAGTTGAGATTCAATCCCAAGCTCCTCGATAGGTCTTGTAGCACAAACAACGATACAACAAACTTCCTATTCTACTGATATTAGCTCAAATATAGATCTATCTACTAGAGACAAGTTCATGCGAAATAAACATAAACTTGAAAGAAACAGGCCAAGCATGTATATATATTAATGAGAACAAATGAAGAGCACTTACAATCCTTTGATGAAGGTGTAGGAACTTCTTCCAACTCTCCATGTCCAACCCCTTTGCTCAAGTAATCTACATTGATTATGATTCAATGGAATCTCACTTATGGGATCATAAGTTTGGTGTGATTCTCAATCTCCATCTATCCTTTCATCATGAGGAGGCCTCCTTATATAGGCTTGGAGAGGCCTAACCACTTGAGATATCTTTGGGATAAGTTTAGGATTCCTCTCCTTCAGTTGTGGATGTCCCCTAAGATCATGCCTCGACCCCATATTCGAATCCAACCACCTTCAGATACTGAGGGGATTCTTTCCTGATTTCCTCCAACAAACCAAATTTCACCCAAAAAAGGTCAGTGCTCCCTCAAAAAGGGACACAGAGCATTAGAACACTCCCCTAGAAGAGGGTACATAGTTCCAATGCTCCCTGACAGTATGTAGGGGAGTGATCCCTTCCAAATTTGAATTTTGAGTGGATTTTTCAGTGGAAAAAAGCTTGTACTCCTTGTCAATTGATTTATCTTCTTCAAGACTAGTCTTTTGAGGTTTCTTAAGTGTCTTTACGATGTCGTTAGAGAGACGACATAGACAAGATAACAGTGTGATGTTTTCTACACGTGTGACAGTTACGACCAATATGTGACACTTGTGATATTTATAATGACGACACTAGGCATCATTTCAATGAGTGATTTTGATGTGTAACACCCTTTGAGGCTGATCCCCCTGACTGAACTCTCCTTGGGGATTCTCCCCTTGTCTATGTGCCTTTGATTTTTGTTTGTGTTTAAAATCATGTGATTACTCTCTTTCCCTTCATATGAATAATATCTCCCCCTTTGAAAAAGGGTATCATTCTGAAGTCATATCGCTCATTCTTACCTTGTGAGAATTGCCACCCTTGGAAACATGCCTCTATGCTCTCTCTCCAAGCATTTACCTTTTCATCTGAAAAATCTTCCCCCCTTTATCCTATTTATGGTGTTTCCTTGTGTACATATAAGACATATAAGATAAGCATTCAAAAGAATTCATTTTGGAGTAGAAATTACTCCTAGTCTCTGGAAAATATACTCAAGGGCTTCTAGTGGAAGCGGTTTTGTAAATATGTATGCCACTTGTTCTTTTGTTCCCACATATTCAACTCTGATGTTCTTCTCTGCAACCTATTCCCGTAGAAAGTGATACTTGATTGGAATGTGCTTCGTCTTGGAGTGAATCTCTAGGTTTTTTGAGATACTAATGGTGTTTGTATTATCACAATAGATTGGAATGGGCTGATCATACTCAACCTGTATATCTGTCAAAGTTTGTTTCATCCATAGAACTTGTGTACAACATGTTGTTGCTGCAATATACTATGTCTCAGTTGTAGATAAGGATACTGATGATTGTTTATTGCTTAGAAAATATACTAAACACTCACCCAAGTAAAACGTTTCTCCACTGGTGCTTCGTCGATCATTAATGCAACCTTCCCAATCTGCATCTGTGTAGGAAATAAGTAATAGATCCTTTCCTTTTGGATACCATAATCCAAACTCTTTTTTTCTTTTGAGATATCTAAAAATCCTCTTAACCACTAATACATGGGATTCCTTTGGTGCTACTTGAAATCGTGCCACTTGTCCAACTGCCTGCATTACATTTGGTCTGTATACTGTCACATATAGTAAGCTACCAATCATTGACCTGTATTTCCTCTGGTATGTAGACTTTGAATCATCGTATTTTCTCAATTTGCAACTAGTTTTCAGAGGAGTGGTAACTAGTTTGCAATATTCCATTCCAAACCTTTTTAGAATTTCTCTGATATACTTAGTTTGAGAAATAAAAATTCCTTTGTTTCTTTGACATATATGAAGACCCAAAAATAAGGATAGTTCTCCAAGTAATGACATTTCAAATTCATTTTGCATATCCTTTGTAAATTTTTTGGTTAACCTGTCATTAGTACTTCCAAAATAATATCATCAACATAAATTTCAATTAATAAAATATTACCTTGAGGTACCTTGATGTAGAGGTTGTTGTCTGCACTTCCTTTTCATAGTTCATAGAGAGTTTTGTCATTTTTGTTTCTGAGCATTACTCTGTTTTGAATCTGAACTGATGTATGCACTGCATGTGTCCAAAAAATATCTGTCAATTTTGAATCCATTAGCATTGTTCGAGCCATTTACTGTGTAATTATCATTCATTATGATAATGTTCCTTTGTCTTTAAACCACTCTCTGAACCAATCTCTAAATCCATTCTCTCGTCCACTATCATATATCTGTCCAAACCTACTAAGTGTTCTTACAAATCCATCAATGTCCATACTGTGCAAGACTCTTCTTTTGCAACTTTCCATAATGCTAACCCAGTTATCACTATACTATCATGAAGTCTTGATTAATTTATCAAACTGTACCTATGCTAACTGATTTCTCTGAATCTGTCTTCTCAAACTCTGCAAGCTGCTCGAAGGATGGTTCTTTGGTCTGTCACAACTATCGCATAGACTCCCCCTATCTAATATTCATATTACTTGGTAATCTCTAATCCGGATGGCTAAGAACAATTGTTGCTCTGATGTGTATTCATCATCATCTTCATTGGTAGATTCATTATCTCTCTGAGCTCTGACTTCTTTATTTTTGTCTGTGGGTTCATCTTTCACTACAATGTCTGAAACTACAATCTCTTTAACATGTTCCTTATTTACCTGTCCTTCCTTTCTTTCAGTTATTTTCCAAACCTTTTTGTATCTGACATCTTTATTTTTCTCTGTAGAATTTTCTTCATCTCATTTTATTGCCAATTATGCGATCTTTGGCACCCGCTCTTTTTTCACCTATTCTTTATGTTTTCTTATCCATACTTTCTTATATCTGATATCAATATTCTCTTTCATGGAAGTATCTATCATGCTTCTACAATCATTGGCTATGTGTCCATAGTTATGAAATTTGTAACACTCAATGTTACGTGTGACCACAAGGGCACTTCTTGCTTGAACATTTCTTTTATAATCCCTGCAATCTGCAACCTTATGTCAAAAGTTAGTACAATAAAAACAATGACCATAAAATAAATTTGCATACATGGGAGTGAATGATCTTCTTTGTGGCATAGTCCTTCTGAATTTTTG